>CM019715.1:17594074-17894074 GCA_009760885.1 Achatina immaculata
TTCTTTATGTCAAAAGACTGCTAGTGTTCTGTATGTCAAAAGACTGCTAATGTTCTGTATGTCAAAAAACTGCTAGTGTTCTGTATGTCAAAAGACTGCTAGTGTTCTGTATGCTAGTGTTCTGTATGTCAAAAGACTGCTAATGTTGTGTGTTTCAAGAGACTGCTAGTGTTCAATATGCTAGTGTTCTGTATGCTAGTTTTCTATGTGCTAGTGCTCTGTATGCCGAGAGACTGATATTTTCCTGCACATAAACCAAGGGCTTTCGAGTAGAGTTCTTCATAACCACTTTCACCACCACCACCCCTACAAAGTGCAGAATGTCCAGTTTTTGAGGTCGGGCCATAAGAGCCAGCAGCTTACAAATCCCCTGTGACCTCCCTCCAGACACTGAAGCTCAGAATTGTTGCTGCGATTGAAAAAGTTGTGCTGCAAGTTCTGGAGAACACTTGGAGAGGAACTGAAACCTCTTGGACATCTTATGTGCCAAGAAAGGCGCGCATGTTGAAGTTGTTTAGCATTCTGCAGCATTGATTCCGCTGGTGTTAGAACTTTCTGAGATGCACTTTCATATTCCAATAAGCAGCTTTGTTTTGTTGTTTCTGGTTTGAAAATTGTACCTGAAAGGTAATTTTGAACTACCCTGAAAATTAGGGAGACTTCATTATTTTGTACAACATTTATATCCAGTGCTGGAGATTGTGGCTTATGGTCTGGGCCATCATCATTGCATTCCGTACATGTCCATGGGTGCTCAGAACCCACCCATCCCTTTTTCAGCATGTTAATCAGCATCCTGTGGCTGGTGATGCCTGTCCTGCGTTGATTGACCAGTTGTCTTGTACGTACAGTATGCCTCTAGTTCTTGGCCGAGCTTATCTATGTTCTCAGCTCTTTCAGTCTGAGTAGCTATCTAGATTCACTGCCTTCGAAAGTCCCCCACTCTGCCTCCCTCTCTCTATCTCTCTCTCTCTCTTTCTCTCACTCTGAGCGTGTCAACAATATCAGCTCGATCCAGTGGCTGTCCGATGATGGCAGAGCTGGAGATTGTACATTATTCTAGAGGTGGACTTGCCTATTCTTTTATACGTTTACGCTCAGTACTGGGCCTGCTACATTAAACACTGGAGAAAATAAACAACATTCATTTCTGTGCTGCGGTGTATTTTTTCTGGTTGTCTTTAATAACTTTGGATAGCTTCTTTGTTACATAGACAAAGTTACAATTTGTGTACTCCGAACATGACACAGATTCTATTCTCTTTAACAGTGTCACTGGGGGGTGGGGGTGGAGGGGTGATGGCGAAGACCTTGTCCGATGTGGCGGTCCACGATCCATACTTGACATGACAGCAGCAGGGCTGTCCCATCTCTCCACTGTTACCCCCAGTAGATAACCTGTCTCATATCTCCATTGATACCCAAGTAGATAACATGTCCCATCTCTCCACTGTTACCCCCAGTAGATAACCTGTCTCATATCTCCATTGATACCCAAGTAGATAACATGTCCCATCTCTCCACTGTTACCCCCAGTAGATAACCTGTCTCATATCTCCATTGATACCCAAGTAGATAACATGTCCCATCTCTCCACTGTTACCCCCAGTAGGTAACCTGTCTCATATCTCCATTGATACCCAAGTAGATAACATGTCCCATCTCTTCATTGCTACCCCCATTAGGAAACCTGTCCCATATCTCCATTACAACCCCCAGTAGGAAACCTGTCCCATATCTCCATTACAACCCCCAGTAGCTGATCTGTCCCATATCTCCATTACAACCCCCAGTAGCTAATCTGTCCCATCTCTCCAATGTTACCCCTAGTAGCTGATCTGTCCCATCTCTCCACTGTTAAACCCAGTAGCTGATCTGTCCCATCTCTCCACTGTTAAACCCAGTAGCTGATCTGTCCCATCTCTCCACTGTTACCCCCAGTAGCTGATCTGTCCCATCTCTCCACTGTTACCCTCAGTAACTGATCTGTCCCATCTCTCCACTGTTACCCCCAGTAGCTGATCTGTCCCATCTCTCCACTGTTACCCCCAGTAGCTGACCTGTCCCATCTCACCATTGCTACCCCAGTGGCAAGCCTAACCTGGCTAAGGCGGCGAGAATAACTATAATGTTCATGGTGATGGAGTCTGTTAAAGAAGTATTGCAACGCCCCCACCCCCACGGCTTTTTAGCTCCACTTAGGGCCTTAAAATATAGGCCCGTGCACGCTTCCTACTCGACGAGTTGCTTTTCCTCAACACCTTCATCAAGTCCACCGCAGGGACATCGTGTTCACAGGTACAAGGAGACAGAACGACGATAACAATAACACTGTCCTCTCTGAAGGCTGACACCAACTGACAGGACATTACAGGACATTACAGGACACTACAGGACAATGACTGGCCAATCACAGAACAGGACGTGTGCTGGACACATCCCAGGAAATGGCTTCGGAAGAAATGAACGACTCCACGTGACAGCTTCTAGTTCCAGGCTCTGCCACACTCAAGTGTCAGCTAGCAGTGACAGACGACGCATCTCCTTGCCAGCATAGAGCAAGATTCCAGGTATAAACCGGTTTAATGAAAGGATCATTTCTTTCTTTCTCAGCGGGAAAATGAGCAACGGAAATGGGTATTTGTGGAAAACGAAATAAAGAAAACTTTCCTTTGATAGAAAATGAAAAGTGTTGACGATTATCAGATTTATTTGTCTTTCTTTCATCTGAATAGATAGGGGAACTGAGAGTTATAAAAAAAAATTAGAGCTGAACTTTTAGAAATATGGAGGTATACAAGGATAAAGTAATGAGGAAATAAATGTAATGAACGATTATACAGTACATTACTGACAAAATTAACGTACATATATCTTATATCTTATATCCTTCCCGTGCCGTTATACGTCACATAGGCCTCGCAAAGTAGTTCGGTAGTTTGACTGTGCACAAATTTTTTATGCAAAATAAATAAATAATCCCACATCGCAGGATTTGCTTTACCTAGAGTTTATGGACTCATTGTCTCTGTAAACTGATTCTGGATGATACATACACTGACAGAGCACTCTGTTCTTGCATGTTTGAAATACAAGAATAGAAATCAGTTTAGGTGTTCCTGCATGTTTGAAATAAAAAGAATAGAAAGCAGTTGAGTGTTCTTGCATGGTTGAAATAAAAGAATATAAAGCAGTTTAGGTGTTTCTGCATGTTTGAAAAAAAGAATATAAAGCAGTTTAGGTTTTCTTGCATGTTTGAAATAAAAGAATATAAAGCAGTTTAGGTGTTCTTGCATCTTTGAAATAAAAGAATATAAAGCAGTATAGGTTTTCTTGCATGTATGAAATAAAAGAATATAAAGCAGTTTAGGTGTTGTTGCATGCATGAAATAAAAGAATATAAAGCAGTTTAGGTGTTGTTGCATGTATGAAATAAAAGAAAATAAAGCAGTTTAGGTATTCTTGCATGTTTGAAATAAAAGAATATAAAGCAGTTTAGGTTTTCTTGCTTGTTTGAAATAAAAGAATATAAAGAAGTTTAGGTGTTGTTGCATGTATGAAATAAAAGAGTATAAAGCAGTTTAGGTTTTCTTGCATGTTTGAAATAAAAAAATATAAAACAGTTTAATTTTTCTTGCTTGTTTGAAATAAAAGAATAAAAGCATTGTAAGTGTTGTTGCATCTATGAACTAACAGAATATAAAGCATTGTAAGTGTTTTGCATCTATGAAATAAAAGAATATAAAGCATTGTAAGTGTTGTTGCATCTATGAAATAAAAGAATATAAAGCATTGTAAGTGTTGTTGCATCTATGAACTAACAGAATATAAAGCATTGTAAGTGTTGTTGCATCTGTGAAATAAAAGAATAAAGCAGTTTAGGTGTTCTTGCATGTTTGAAATAAAAGAATATAAGCAGTTTAGGCTTTCGTGCATGTATGAAATAAAAGAATATAAACCAGTTTAGGTTTTCTTGCATGTATGAAATAAAAGAATATAAAGCAGTATAGGTTTTCTTGCATGTATGAAATAAAAGAATATAAAGCAGTTTAGGGTTTCTTGCATGTATGAAATAAAAGAATATAAAGCCGTTTAGGTTTTCTTGCATGTTTGAAATAAAAGATATAAAGCAGTTTAGGTTTTCTTGCATGTATGAAATAAAAGAATATAAAGCAGTTTAGGTTTTCTTGCATGTATGAAATAAAAGAATATAATGCAGTTTAAGGGTCACTGAGAAAAGAATTGTAAGAGAATAGCTGGGATTCGAACCACAGACTCTAGCATTGCGAGCAATTGCTTAGAACAATGGTCCTTAACCTCTTGTTTGATCATTGACCCACTGTGGTCTAAGGACGAATGTGGACTCACTTTCCAATCTGAGAACCGCCGTGGGTGGCCCTCAATAAAGTTAAGGCAAGAAATACAACTCAGATGATAAAACAGTTTTTAATCCAGCTAATCTAGGTACTGGTCCGTAGACCCATCAAATATCCCTCCTTGGATCATTTGGAGGTCCACGGACCCCAATGTTAACTCTTAAAGGCCCAAAGAGGGGTGGCATTGATATTCCAATCAACTCAATGTGCCAATGTGGCGATCAGCGCCCAAACACGATTCATCACAACTTTGTGTTAACTAAAGTAAAGTCATTCAAATATTCCAAAACAAAAACGTGGTTCCAGGTGGATGCATTTTGTTTTCTTTTCACAAACATTATTTTAATCACATCAAGTGCAGGTTTTTAACATTTTTTTTCAAAGATTTGTAGTCAATATTCAAAACAAGCCAAACATTTATATGAAAATGAATTCTTCATTCATTTACCTTCACTTTCATGTTATCATACACGCCTTAGCGTGTAAAGACTGAGGAATAACAAACTTCTCTTTCACTCTCTATTACTCGCAAGAAAATAGTTAGGGGGGCCCCTCATTAATTCTGGCAAAACCGCTTTTAAAAATTGCGGCCCTAAAGAGTTAAGACCACTGGCGTAGTCAGTTAAATTACCAGTGAACTTTAATGGGACAGAGTTACTACTTTTTGTCCTCTAATTTCCAAATAATATTTTCAGATCAAATGTTAGATACTTACATAGAAACAGCTGATGACCTCTAAACATGTATGAAGCAATTGATAACCTTCAAACATAAATGGAAGCAGCTGGTGACCTTCAGACATAACTGGAAGCAACCGAGGACTTCTAAACTGACAGCATACTTTTTAGTTCAGACCTTCTTCTCCGAGGTTGCTGATTCAGCAAAGAAGACAACCCGAACCAGAACTGACTGACAACCTGGCCCGTCTCTCTGCTCACGCAACAGTTTCAACCTGTCTAACAGGGCAGTGCTCACTGTGCTTCACCTGGTGAAGCCTGCAGCGAAGCTAGTTTCCCGAGTCTGCATCGATGTTGACGAATGGTCAATGACGGTATCAGCCTGGACCCATGTCAATGACGGTATCAGCCTGGACCCATGTCAATGACGGTATCAGCCTGGACCCAAGTCAATGACGGTATCAGCCTGTACCCAAGTCAATGACGGTATCAGTCTGGACACATGTCAATGACGGTATCAGCCTGGACCAATGTCAACGACGGTATCAGCTTTGACTCCTTTCAATGACGGTATCAGCATGGACCTTTGTCAATGGCGGTCTCAGCATGAACCCTTGTCAATGACGGTCTCAGCCTGGACCTTTTTCAATGACAGTATCAGCTTTGATCCATGTCAGTGACGGTATCAGCTTTGACCCATGTCAGTGACGGTCTCAGCTTGGACCCTTGTCAATGACGGACTCAGCCTGGACCTTTTTCAATGACGGTATCAGCCTGGATCCAAATCAATGACGGTATCAGCTTTGACCCATGTCAGTGACGGTATCCGCCTGAGCCCATGTCAATGACGGTATCAGCCTGGACCCAAGTCAATGACGGTATCAGCCTGGACACATGTCAATGACGGTATCAGCCTGGACCCTTGTCAATGACAGTCTCAGCCTGGACACATGTCAAGACGATATCAGCCTGGACCCATGTCAATGACGGTATCAGCTTGGACCTATGTCAATGACGGTATCAGCTTGGACCCATGTCAATGACGGTATCGGCCTGGACCCATGTCAATGACGGTATCAGCCTGGACCCATGTGAAGAACATAAACTATTATCTCTCATTCATTATTTCTTTAAATATTCAAGGGGATTCAGGTCTAAGTTTCAACAATTATCGCAGTACACATATTGAAGATTCTGGGGGGGGGGGGGGGGACAGTCTGGGTTGATAATGGAAGACTGGGGAGGTGGAAAATTGAGAATCCCTGTTAAAGATGCTAATTATATGCGTTAGCCTGTCCTTTTTTTTTCATCTTCCCTGGCTAAACTGGCATTTATGAAAGACATTTTAATGCCTGACCTGTAGACTAATTAGAGTGAAGGATTTTGTTTGTTTGTTTGTTCCCCTGTGTGTAATTAATATTCCGGTTTGCTTTTAGACGGAATTACTTGCTGTCTAAACATAAAACAAACAAATAAACAAGAAAATGTACACTTTTTAAAATGCGTTTGAGAAAACTTTCAGGTTGGTGAGAATGTTTAACCAGATGATAGGTAGAAGCAAGGTAAAGATTAACCAGATGATACGTACAGACGAGGAATAGTTTAACCAGATGATAGTACAGACGAGGCATAGTTTAACCAGATGATAGGTACAGACGAGGCATTGTTTAACTTGATGATAGGTACAGACGAGACAAAGTTTAACTATATGATAGGTACAGACGAGGCATAGTTTAACCAAATGATAGATACAGACGAGGCATAGATTAACCATATGATAGGTACAGACGAGGAAAAGTTTAACCTGATGATAGGTACAGACGAGAAAAAGTTTAACTATACGATAGGTACAGACGAGGCATAGTTTAACCAGTTGATAGGTACAGACGAGGAAAAGTTTAACCATATGATAGGTACAGATGAGTCATAGTTTAACCAGATGATAGGTACAGACGAGGCATAATTTAACCAGATGATAGGTACAGACGAGGCATTGTTTAACCATATGATAAGTACAGACGAGACAAAGTTTAAAAATATGTTATGTACAGACGAGACAAAGTTTAACCTGATGATAGGTACAGACGAGGCATAGTTTAACCATATGATAGATATAGACGAGGCATAGTTTAACCAGATGATAGGTACAGACGAGACAAAGTTTAACCAGATGATAGGTACAACCGAGGCATAGTTTAACCCGATGATTGGTACAGACGAGGCATAGTTTAACCAGATGATAGGTACAGACGAGTTTAACTAGACGGCAGATACTGATAAAGCTTATATAGGTATAATAACAGGAAGCCGAGTAGAAAAGTATCCGCAAAACAAGGGACATAACCAGTAAAAATTACATTTAAAAAAAAAAAATTTTTGACCCCCACAACCTTCATATTTTTTTTCAGTGGTTACATCCCTTGATTTTCAGCTACTGTTTTCTAATTCGCCTTAAAATGATATTAACAAATCACAGACCTTTAGGAGACATGGGCAAGACCCACTCCCACCCCATTCTAGGGTCAGAAATTAAAAGGGCAGAAAAGTTCGCTTAAAACTGTTAGGTGGGTAGTTCTCTGGTGATCACAGGAAGTGTTTTCCTGTTTAGCTCTGCAGCAGTTACATGGCTACAAGTATTGTTGTCTGCTGGGAAGCGTCTCCAGTATGTCAGTCTATTAATTTCTTGCGTGCATTCACATTTATGTCTAATTATTCTGGCTGTTTTCATTGAAACATAAACTGTCTCTGGAATGTAAACATGTTCTCGGGAAATCTTGGTCGCTGAGAAAATTACCTTCATCTGCGCACAGAATCTTGCGTAGAGATACCTGCACTTGTTGCCCTCAGTTCAAGTGCGAGTAACTTAAACTTCTGGGTGCGGCCCACTTGAAATTCTAGGTGCAGGCCACTTAAACTTCTGGGTGCGGGCCACCTAGACTTCTGGGTGCAGGCCACTTAAACTTCTGGGTGCAGGCCACTTAAACTTCTGGGTGCAGGCCACTTAAACTTCTGGGTGCAGGCCACTTAAACTTCTGGGTGCAGGCCACTTAAACTTCTGGGTGCAGGCCACTTAAACTTCTGGGTGCAGGCCACTTAAACTTCTGGGTGCGGGCCACTTAAACTTCTGGGTGCGGGCCACCTAGACTTCTGGGTGCAGGCCACTTAAACTTCTGGTGCAGGCCACTTAAACTTCTGGGTGCAGGCCACTTAAACTTCTGGGTGCAGGCCACTTAAACTTCTGGGTGCAGGCCACTTAAACTTCTGGGTGCGGGCCACCTAGACTTCTGGGTGCAGGCCACTTAAACTTCTGGGTGCCGGCCACCTAGACTTCTGGGTGCAGGCCACCTAAACATCCGGGTACAGGCCACTTAAACTTCTGGGTGCAGGCCACTTAAACTTCTGGGTACAGGCCACTTAAACTTCTGGGTGCAGGCCACTGAAACTTCTGGGTACAGGCCACTTAAACTTCTGGGTACAGGCCACCTAAACATCCGGGTACAGGCCACTGAAACTTCTGGGTGCAGGCCACTGAAACTTCTGGGTGCAGGCCACTTAAATTTCTGGGTGCATGCCACTTAAATTTCTGGGTGCAGGCCACTTAAATTTCTGGGTGCAGGCCACTTAAATTTCTGGGTGCAGGCCACTTAAATTTCTGGGTGCAGGCCACTTAAATTTCTGGGTGCATGCCACTTAAATTTCTGGGTGCAGGCCACTTAAATTTCTGGGTGCATGCCACTTAAATTTCTGGGTGCATGCCACTTAAATTTCTGGGTGCATGCCACTTAAACTTCTGGGTGCATGCCACTTAAACTTCTGGGTGCAGGCCACTTAAATTTCTGGGTGCATGCCACTTAAATTTCTGGGTGCAGGCCACTTAAATTTCTGGGTGCAGGCCACTTAAATTTCTGGGTGCATGCCACTTAAATTTCTGGGTGCAGGCCACTTAAATTTCTGGGTGCATGCCACTTAAATTTCTGGGTGCAGGCCACTTAAATTTCTGGGTGCAGGCCACTTAAACTTCTGGGTGCATGCCACTTAAATTTCTGGGTGCATGCCACTTAAATTTCTGGGTGCATGCCACTTAAATTTCTGGGTGCATGCCACTTAAATTTCTGGGTGCATGCCACTTAAATTTCTGGGTGCATGCCACTTAAATTTCTGGGTGCATGCCACTTAAATTTCTGGGTGCATGCCACTTAAACTTCTGGGTGCAGGCCACTTAAATTTCTGGGTGCATGCCACTTAAATTTCTGGGTGCATGCCACTTGAAATTCTGGGTGCGGGCCACTTAAACTTCTGGGTGCGGGCCGCCTAAACTTCTGGGTGCGGGCCACCACAGGTTCTGGGTGCAGGCCACCTAAAATTTCTGGGTGCGGGCCATCTAAACTTCTGGGTGCGGGCCACCTAAACTTCTGGGTGCTGGCCACCTAAACTTCTGGGTGCTGGCCGCCTAAACTTCTGGGTGCTGGCCACCTAAACTTCTGGGTGCTGGCCACCTAAACTTCTGGGTGCGGGCCACCACAGGTTCTGGGTGCAGGCCACCTACAATTTCTGGGTGAAGGCCATCTAAAATTTCTGGGTGAAGGCCATCTAAATTTCTGAAGGCGAGCCACATAAACTTCTGGGTGCTAGCGAACTAAATATTTTGAGGCGTTGCTTTCTCTTTTCTTTCTTTCTTTGTTCCCCCCACCACCCCCAACCCTCCCCGGCCCACAAAGCTAGCTCTCTTTGACTGAAGGAATGTTTTGATTAAGAGCTATAGAAACAGAAATTATTACAAACTTTGCTTGCAAAACAAAACAAACAGTGGATGTTTCATTAACACCTCGGAGATAAAAATCCCACACAAACACAAAACAAGTTTGGAATTTTTTCCAGTTCAAAAAAAAAAAAAAGAATAAAAACCAGAAAGATACAAGAAGCGATGCAAACGAATGTACAAAAGAGCAAACAGACGCTACATCTGAAAGAGCACCAACAAAAATCTTCAAAGACAGTCCGCGCTTTCAACAAGCAATAACTAACAAACCGTGGCGTCACAAAAGAGTCAACCCAAGCAGAACTGACGCAGACGCCATCAGGCCCTAAATAGCTCACCACAGATGTCGCTGCTGCTCATAATGTAACCGAACTACTTTTTTCTTGACCCAGATATTCCCAGAAAATAAAAGAAAATAGTTCGGAGTATAAATTATTCCGCTTTAGGTTTTGTCAAATATTGGTTGCAACTTCGAACAGGTTGTGTTTTGTGTCTTTTAAAATCTTAATGATTGCTTGTCTTACAGGTACCTAGACGCAGCACTAAGAGAATATCTACATTTGTTTCGATGCAATTTAATTGACGTGGCTTAAAAGGAGTCAATCTTTATTTAATAATTTTTCTAGTAAGAGCCATGTTTGCTGTAGTAGTTTTACTACTTTCTGTAGTTTTGTTTGTTTGTGTGTGTGTGTGTGTGTGCGCGCGCACTTAATTAACAAAACCGTAGGCACATGTTTGGTGCGAAGACAGGATCAAAGGTATCTGTCAGCGACCTAAGTCTGAATACTTACGTCACGGGTGGCGGACCACAGCCAACTAAGAAACGGTGTCCCACTTCTCCGTCTGTTCTTGAGAGACACAGCCAACTAAGAAACGGTGTCCCACTTCTCCGTCTGTTTCTTGAGAGACACAGCCAACTATGAAACACTGTCCCACTTCTCCATCTGTTCTTGAGAGACACAGCCAACTAAGAAACACTGTCCCACTTCTCTGTCTGCTCTTGAGAGACACAGCCAACTAAGAAACGGTGTCCCACTTCTCCATCTGTTCTTGTGAGACACAGCCAACTAAGAAACACTGTCCCACTTCTCCGTCTGTTCTTGAGAGACACAGCCAACTATGAAACACTGTCCCAGTTCTCCGTCTGTTCTTGAGAGACACAGCCAACTAAGAAACACTGTCCCACTTCTCTGTCTGCTCTTGAGAGACACAGCCAACTAAGAAACGGTGTCCCACTTCTCCGTCTGTTCTTGAGAGACACAGCCAACTAAGAAACACTGTCCCACTTCTCCGTCTGTTTCTGCGAGACACAGCCAACTAAGAAACAGTGTCCCACTTCTCCGTCTGTTTCTGCGAGACACAGCCAACTAAGAAACGGTGTCCCACTTCTCCGTCTGATCTTGCGAGCCACAGCCAACTATTAAACACTGTCCCACTTCTCCGTCTGTTTCTGCCACCCACAGCCACCCATGAAACGCTGTCCACTTCTCCGTCTTTTCCTGCCACCCACAGCCACGCATGAAATGCTGTCCCACTTCTCCGTCTTTTCATCCCACCCACAGCCACCCATGAAATGCTGTCCAACTTCTCCGTCTTTTCATCCCACCCACAGCCACCCATGAAATGCTGTCCAACTTCTCCATCTTTTCATCCCACCCACAGCCACCCATGAAATGCTGTCCAACTTCTCCGTCTTTTCATCCCACCCACAGCCACCCATGAAATGCTGTCCAACTTCTCCGTCTGTTTCTGCCATCCACAGCCACGCATGAAATGCTGTCCCACTTCTCCGTCTTTTCATCCCACCCACAGCCACCCATGAAATGCTGTCCAACTTCTCCGTCTGTTTCTGCCATCCACAGCCACGCATGAAATGCTGTCCCACTTCTCCGTCTTTTCATCCCACCCACAGCCACCCATGAAACGCTGTCCCACTTCTCCGTCTATTCCTTCAGTAACAGGCCTAGTCTGGCTGCCCAGGACAGGAATCGCTACAGTCCCCAAGAGGGTGGGATCTGCTTAAGAAGTACTGGTTTTTAATCCAGCCCAGGTTTACAGAACTAACCACTGCAACCAACGCCCATTTCGGTACGATGCTGTGCTCCAACATCTTCACCACATCGGCCGCTAAGAAACATCGTTCTCGTAGTTCTAGAGGGAGAAAACAACAGTCAACTAACCATGTTATTTATTACCCTATACTTCCTTAAAAAATGTATATCCTCACTGAAGGAAAATCAGCTTTGGAAAAGATTGGGAATAACACAGAAGTATTGGAAAACAGTTTTAAAAAGAAGAAGAAATTGGCATAACTACACACAGGAGGCGGTATGTCGGGTAGGCATTGCTCGCGCGAGTACACACTATCAAGACAAAGCAAAGGGCCGGACCTTACAGCTTCCCCTGCTCCCTATGGTGAACGAGTCTTCTAGGACGCTTGTCTTCTGGGATCACCGTAACCCACTCACTGTCCAGCACGATGTTGTGTTTTAACAACTTTACCACGTCGACTGCCAAGAATAGGAAATATTTTTGCAGAAATTGTCATTTTTACATCCAAAATACCCCAAAACCCGCTCTTGCATATCTAAAATATCCCTAACTCTCTCCTTCACGTTTACATTAGGAATTCTCATCTTTATGTTTAAAATATTTTTAACGCTCACTTTATATCTTAATAGTCCTAATTCTAATCTTCATACCTGAAATAGTCCTAATTCTAATCTTCATACCTGAAATAGTCCTAATTCTAATCTTCATACCTGAAATAGTCCTAATTCTAATCTTCATACCTGAAATAGTTCTAATTCTAATCTTCATACCTGAAATAGTTCTAATTCTAATCTTCATACCTGAAATAGTTCTAATTCTAATCTTCATACCTGAAATAGTTCTAATTCTAATCTTCATACCTGAAATAGTTCTAATTCTAATCTTCATACCTGAAATAGTTCTAATTCTAATCTTCATACCCGAAATAGTCCTAATTATAATCTTCATACCTGAAATAGTCCTAATTCTAATCTTCATACCTGAAATAGTCCTAATTCTAATCATCATACCTGAAATAGTCCTAGTTATAATCTTCATACCCGAAATAGTCCTAATTCTAATCTTAATATACGAAACAGCTCAAATTCTCACATTTATATCTGAAATAGTCCTAATTATCTTAATATAAGAAATAGTCCAAATTCTCACGTTTATATCTGAAATAGTTCTAAGCTGCATCTTTATGTCTCAAATAGTTATACTTCAAACTAACCCACAAAATTTCCGTTGATGCAATAAGTTCCTACCATTGATTTCTTGCAAGACCTCGATATGTCTAATTTATTATTTTTTTTCAGTGTTGGTGGTTCCTTTTTGTTATGGATGTTTGCTTTACTTATAATATTCTTCAGTGGCATGCTACTAACCAAACGTTGTCATATTTCGATTCTGTATTCAGTTATCTTTGATTTGATATATGATATGTTTATTTTTATTTTTAATTATTGTGTACACAAAATGTTTACCATGAAAATCAGTCACTCTGTGATGAAAAATTCAGAAAACAATTCTAGCAAACAAATGAAAAATAATTTGAGTGAGCAAGAGGTAATTTTTAACTTGAAAAGAATGCGGGAAACATTTATAGTGACAGTATAGCTCACCTTCCGAGATTGTAGGAAAGTTTGTAAAAGTTATGAGACAGAGAAAAGAATACTTCACATATAAGTATTCACTTTGTTAATTAAGACAGAACTCACTTTGTTAATTAAGACAGTACTCACTTTGTTAATTAAGACAGTACTCACTTTGTTAATTAAGACAGTACTCACTTTGTTAATTAAGACAGTTTTTTGTGCATTTGTCTCCATTTAGTATTTCCCTTTAGCTGCCATCATTTCTGTATTGTGTTATTTCTGTATTGTGTTATTTCTGTATTGTGTTATTTCTGTATTGTGTTATTTCTGTATTGTGTTATTTCTGTATTGTGTTATTTCTGTATTCTAGGTTTAAAATATTTCATTTCTCTGGGAAAATGATGGTATAAAAGCAGAAATGCTGAACTGATGTAGGAAATGAAGCTTTTTTTTTTTTGCAGTACAGCACGTCTTCGTGATTTTATGCCAGCCTAAGAGTCTGCTTGATTGCCGCCTGTCCATCATTCATTCAGTCATTTCCATGTCCCTTGCGGTCCTGTAGGCCTCTCGGTTGTGAGCAAAATGGCCTGCTGTTGATACATCCATTTGCAGATCATCAACGATGTCTTCCTCTCTTTCTTTTTCCATTATGTACCCTTCCAAGCTGGTCTTCTCTAGATTATCATGACGTTTAATGTGTCAAAAATATTTAAGTTTTCTCTCTTTAGTCCTCTTTACTAGCCAACCTTCTTCAATAATAAATTCTTGTAATATGGAAATATTTGTTCTTTTTTATGTCCGATACTTGAATAACTCTTCCGTAGCATTTACATTCAAAGGCATTTATGTGTTTCTCAGCTGTTTTGTTAAGTGTCCAGGTCTCACAAGCATATGTTGCGATGGGAAAGATGCATACTCTTAAAAATCTAATTTTTGTAGTTCTGTCTGTTCCTCTCCACAGATTCTTTAGTTGTTTTACTTTCTGAAGAGCGATAGATGCCCTCCTTTTAATTTCCCTCATTGTATCTCCATTATTAGTTAGCAGTAATCCAAGATATTCAAAACTCTCCACTTCTTCCAGTTTTTCCTCATTGATACATATTTCAGCTGCCTTGTTTGTTTTGTCAGTTGTCATCAATTTAGTTTTCTTCGCATTAAGATAAAGGTTTTGTTTTTCACTATTCTTACGGACTGACATAATTAGTTTTTCCATTCCTTTTTGTGTTGTGGACAGTAATACTGTGTCATCAGCATATCCAATCTTTGGTATTTCATAACTTCCAGTTGTTATGGCATCGTAATATTCTTTGTCTACATCTTCTCTAATATTCCTCTTTAATTTTCAGTATACAAGTTAAATAAGTAAGGCGACAGGATGCACCCCTGACGGACCCCTTGTTTTATGTCAAACCAAGTTGTTGTTTCACCATTTATTCTTACTGCTGCTTGTTGGTCTAGATACAGCAGTGATGTTAATTGTATCAAACGTGTTGGAAATCTCTTTTTTTCCATTATTTCCCAAAATTTCTGGTGTTTTACACAATCAAATGCCTTTGAGTAGTCTATAAAAGATGAATATAGATTCACATTAAACTCTCTGCATTTCTCTATTATTAAATCTTATATTGAATATATGATCTCTTGATCCTCTTCCTTGACTAAAACCAGCTTGGACCATATTGACTTCTTCTATTTTCTTACATAGTCTACCCATTATGATTTTTAACAGAATTTTACTGGCATGACTAATGAGGGCAACAGTTCTGTAGCTTGTGCATAATTTCAGGTTACCCTTGTTTAACAGTGGTATGAATACAGTTCTTTTCCATTCTTTTGGCCAAATACCTGAATGCCATATCTTTTTACATAGTGCATGATAGATTGTTGCACACTCCTTTCCTCCTGCTTTAATAAATTCAGCTGTTATCCCATCATATCCTGGTGATTTATCATTTTTCAGATTCTTTATTGCCCATAAAACTTCTTCTATTGTCGGTTCGGGTTCTTTCTACTCCAATAATAATCCATACGGTTGATTTTTGCTGTCACAGTCAGTTGTTTCATACATTCCTCTACAATATTCCTTCCATCTTTCCGGAATTTCTTCTGCCTCTGTCAAGGTATTCCCTATCTCGTCGCAAATTACATTTAGCTTAGCTGTGACATTTCTGTCAGTGTGCCTGTCCATCAGTCTCTTTAATTAGGTCAGCTGGTCTACTTGATTGTCCAGACATGTTTAAAAAACATTCATCCAATGAAACCATATAATCCATCCATCCATCCATCCATCCATCCATAGATTTAATCATCCATATATGCACATATAAATTCAACTAAAATACCAAAATATCCCCACTCACCCACATAACACACACACTCTCTCTCTATCCACACAAACATATTTCCACCCATATATCTATCTACCCACACAAACATATTTCCACCCACATATCTATCAACCCACACAAACATATTTCCACCCATATATCTATCTACCCACACAAACATATTTCCACCCATATATCTATCTACCCACACAAACATATTTCCATCCACATATCTATCTACCCACACAAACATATTTCCACCCATATATCTGTCTACCCACACAAACATATTTCCAGCCACATATCTATCTACCCACACAAACATATTTCCACCCATATATCTATCTACCCACACAAACATATTTCCATCCACATATCAGTCTCCCTATCCACACAGACATATTTCCACCCACATATCTATCTACCCAAACAAACATATTTCCATCCACATATCAGTCTATCTACCCACACAAACATATTTCCACCCACATATCTGTCTATCTACCCACACAAACATATTTCGACCCACATATCAGTCTCCCTATCCACACAAACATATTTCTACCCATATATTTGTCTATCTACCCACACAAACATATTTCCACCCACGTATCAGCCTCCCTACCTACACAAACATATTTTCACCCACATATATACACACTTATCTGTCTATTTATTCGTCTATATATTAGTATTATTGTTATTTTACACATATATAATATTACTGTTATTAAAATAACGATGAATTAATGCAGTGAGTGAAAATTCAACGAGGAAAGGCCCCGAATGTTTGATGGGGCTAGGGGGGCCCATTTCACTCCCACTTTGAAAATAAAACTTCGTTCGTTCGTTCATTCGTCCAACGTCTGCCTCTCATTTTGTCTGCTTATTTGTCTGTCTTGCTATTTCAGTTTCAATATTCTTGTTATATGCTGAGCGTACTTGCACTACCTGGCGTACAAGTGTCCGAGGAGAAAGAAAGTCTTTTTTGATAAGGGGCCAAGAATATCGGACGAGGAATCTTTACCCTTTTAAACTCTCTCATCTCTCTCTCTCTCTCAACCCCCCCCCCCCCCCCACATCTTTATTTATCTCCCAGCACAGAACGTAATATCTACTAAGCTGCTTCCAGCGAGAGAGCTACTCAAAAATCCGGTAGGGGGACATTTTCCAATTTGCTCAAGCCTGATCTGTCAGGCTAAAAAAAGACAAAAGGTAGACATGTTGGTCTGCAAGACGGAACAGTGTCTCATTTCTCCAACCCAGGCCACGGGGGTCCACAATGACAGGGACCCGGAAGCCGAGAGCCGGGCAGAGAGACTGCTATAAGCTTTAATTTACGGTTGCTATTGGTAACAGCTGCAGCGAAGGAAGTATGTTATGTGAAGATAAAATGTGGTGAGATTTTAGTAGTGGAAGTGGATGTGATAGTATCACCGCCGCGCGAGGCCGTCTAGACTGTCTGAAGACCTGGTAGATACAAAAATTTTCGATTTCCAGGCATTCTCCTGACCTTATTTCGTCTGTCAAATATTTCTCATACAAACTAATTTTAAACCTTCTGATGCGTGTCTCACAGTTTCCTCAAAGATAACATTTCAGGTAAAATATTTTTAAAATGTTAAAATTGTGTAGGGAATTTACTGAGTCAAACAAACTTTTAAACTTCATAGAGTTTTTTTTTTTTTTTTTGGTTTTGTTTTGTATAAAAACTAAAAATAGCCAAGAAACCAGAATGCAGAAATGTGACAATTATAAAAGCTAAAGAGAGATGAACTTGATATCAAGATGTCACGGAGAAAGTTGATGTCACGTGGAGTCTTTAATTTCTAAATATAGAATAGAATTATTTTTGTTCTATCTCTCAGATTTCTCTATGGCGTGTACGTTTTTAGAGGTTTTACAAAGACGTTCTACGTCTTCCCTTACTGTCATGTGGACAGTTACGACAGGCAGAGACGTTCTACGTCTTCCCTTACTGTCATGTGGCCAGTTACGACAGGCAGAGACGTTCTACGTCTTCCTTTACTGTCATGTGGCCAGTTACGACAGCCAGAGACGTTGTACTTATTCCTTTACTATCATGTGGCCAGTTACGACAGCCAGAGACGTTGTACTTATTCCTTTACTATCATGTGGCCAGTTACGACAGCCAGAGACGTTCTACGTCTTCCTTTACTGTCATGTGGCCAGTTACGACAGGCAGAGACGTTCTACGTCTTCCTTTACTGTCATGTGGACAGTTACGACAGGCAGAGACGTTCTACGTCTTCCTTTACTGTCATGTGGACAGTTACGACAGACAGAGACGTTGTACTTATTCCTTTACTATCGTGTGGCCAGTTACGATAGCCATATATGAAGAATCAACATGGGCCCGACTTCTTGGATTGAACATAAATTTCATTCTGTTCCCGCCGTCGTCAGTGTGTTTCGGTTAGTGTCTCCCACCGGTTCTACCGTGCACGGCGGCCTGAGCTGGATCACCCGTGAACCTGTATAGAGCGCACGGTTGTTAAACTTTCAACATCTTAAACGTGTGAGATGGTAACCCTTCAACATCTTAAACATGTCAGATGGTAACCCTTCAACATCTTAAACGTGTGAGATGGTAACCCTTCAACATCTTAAACATGTCAGATGGTAACCCTTCAACATCTTAAACGTGTCAGATGGTAACCCTTCAACATCTTAAACATGTCAGATGGTAACCCTTCAACATCTTAAACGTGTGAGATGGTAACCCTTCAACATCTTAAACGTGTGAGATGGTAACCCTTCAACATCTTAAACGTGTGAGATGGTAACCCTTCAACATCTTAAACGTGTGAGATGGTAACCCTTCAACATCTTAAACGTGTGAGATGGTAACCCTTCAACATCTTAAACGTGTGAGATGGTAACCCTTCAACATCTTAAACGTGTGAGATGGTAACCCTTCAACATCTTAAACGTGTGAGATGGTAACCCTTCAACATCTTAAACGTGTGAGATGGTAACCCTTCAACATCTTAAACGTCTTTCTATATCTCAGAATTTACAAAACAAGTCTCCGGGTTAAAATGGTACGTTAATAATCTCTATTTTCTTACATTAAAATTTTAATAGGTTTGTTTTCTAACTCTTTATCTTTACTTGATTTAACTAGACATGGGACATGGGGCATGGTATTATCCCAGTCATAACTTTACTTTCTACTACATTATTATACATCTTTACCTCAATGTAAAGAGGCCTGAGTGGCGAAGTGGTTAGTGCACTGGTCTCTCATTGTTAAAGTTTGGGGTTCGAATCCGGCCTGAGGGCGGCCTCCTCCTCCTCCTCCCCCCCCCACCCCAGTAGAAAAGGGTACCCGACTGCTTCTGGAGTTTGGGGAAAGAAAGGCGGCCAGGCGTGATACTGACCATATCACTTTATAGTGTGATGACAGGTCACGGAAAAAGTGGGCACTAACACAATAATAGGAAAAAGAAAGAGAGGAAGACCAAGGCGAAGATGGCTGCAAGACATCGTTGATAATCTGCAAATGGATGCACCGGCAGCAAGGCATCTTGCTTACAACCGAGAGGCCTACAGGAGAGAGTTGTTAGGGAGGTAAAGTTCCGCAAGGGACATGCAAATGACTGACTGACTGACATCATATCACTGTGTGCCCCTGCATGTTAGGATTTTTACCCCTTCCCCTAGTTTTCATTCTCAACAGTGTTTCGTCGGAGTGCGAAAATGGGCTTTAAGAGAATTTCATACGATTAGTATCAAATGCTGCACAGGTAACACAATTAAGACAGGTACTGACTAGGTACATGAGACCCAACTAGAAGATCTTGATTTTGCTGATGATATAACTCTTATCAGTGACAATGTGAATTCCATGCAAGAAAAAACAGATAGCCTGTCTCCACTGGCTAGTAAAATAGGACTTGAAATTAACAAAGACAATACAAAAATAATGAAACTTTCAATTAATCAAAATGGAAAAATTCACATAGAAGGGATAGGTATTGAAGAAGTCAATCAATTTGCATACTTGCAGCTACATAGACCAGGATGGTGACACCAGTAGAATTGCAAAAGCAGCATCGATCTTCAAGAATCTTGAGAACATATGGCATTTAAAAGTTATAAGCACAAAAATCAAGTTAAGACTATTCAATTCAAATGTAATATCCACCCTCATTTTTGCATGTGAAAGCTGGAAAACAACTAAAGAAAGAGACAAGAAATTAGACTCTTTTGAAAAAAAATGCCTAAGGAAAATACTCGGCATCAAGTGGAATGAATTCAAGAACAATGCAGAGATAAGACAGATGACTGAACAACAACCAGTCTCATGGGTGATCAGTAAAAGGAGATGGACATATGTTGGTCACGTGATGAGAAGAAACAGTCGGAGAATCCCAAAACAAGCTATAAAATGGAGCACAACAGGCCGAAGAAAAAGGGGCAGACCGCGTGAAACTCTGAAGAGAACATTGTTAAGAGAGGCCAAATTAATTGGCATAAAATCCTTTGATGAGGTTGAAAGACTCGCGGACGACAGGAAAAAATTGACGAACTACCTTGCGAACCCTATGTAACGTTTAACAGCACGGAAAGGATATAAGATGTAAAATAAGTATAAAGTATTTTACTGTCAATAGAAAGGTATCTTATAAAACAAAGCAAAACACTACAGCGATCTTATAACATGCAGATAAACTATAAAATAAAAGTAAATAAGTTCTGTCGTATATAAAATACAAAGTTTAACATTAAATAAGTGCTGTCGTATATAAAATACAAAGTTTAACATTAAATAAGTGCTGTCGTATATAAAATACAAAGTTTGACATTAAATAAGTGCTGTCGTATATAAAATACAAAGTTTAACATTAAATAAGTGCTATCGTATATAAAATACAAAGTTTGACATTAAATAAGTGCTGTCATATATAAAATACAAAGTTTGACATGAAATAAGTGCTGTCGTATATAAAATACAAAGTTTAACATTAAATAAGTGCTGTCGTATATAAAATACAAAGTTTGACATTAAATAAGTGCCGTCGTATATGAAATACAAAGTTTAACATTAAATAAGTGCTGTCGTTTATAAAATACAAAGTTTGACATTAAATAAGTGCCGTCGTAAATGAAATAGAGAGTTTGACATGAAATAAGTGCTGTCGTTTATAAAATACAAAGTTTGACATGAAATAAGTGCTGTCGTATATGAAATACAAAGTTTGACATGAAATAAGTGCTGTCGTTTATAAAATACAAAGTTTGACATTAAATAAGTGCCGTCGTAAATGAAATACAAAGTTTGAAATGAAATAAGTGCTGTCGTATATGAAATAGAGAGTTTGACATGAAATAAGTGCTGTCGTCTTCTTTTTCTTCACCGTACACTTCTAGCAGCAAGATTGCCCCGTGCTGCTACTGAATTAATTCATGCTGTCCTCAAGATAAATCTGATTTAGGATGGGGGCCTCAGAGCATCAGTAGGCTAGAGTCTTTATTCCTGGTGGGTCACAGAAGCGGAATTGCGTGACACTGTGGTTTTCGTTGCAGCAGAGAGAGCTTCGAGCTGGACTTTCCTCAACTGAAACTCGACGTGGTTTGGATATGAAACTCGCTGGGTGAGAGGAGGTTGCCAAAACTAGACCACACTCGTCCAGAGTCTCCGACTTCAGCGTTTGGTGGTCGCGGCTGCTTGCCTTCCTAGTGGAGATCAGGACCTAGCTTCTGCCTGCCAGCCTGTCTGTCTGTGTGCCTGCCTGTCTGTGTGCCTGCCTGCCTGTCTGTCTGTCTGTCTATGTGCCTGCCTGCCTGCCTGTCTGTGTGCCTGCCTGCCTGCCTGTGTGCCTGTCTGTCTGTCTATGTGCCTGCCTGCCTGCCTGTCTGTGTGCCTGCCTGCCTGTCTGTCTGTGTGCTTGCCTGCCTGCCTGTCTGTCTCTCTGTCTGTCTGTGTGCCTGCCTGCCTGTCTGTCTGTGTGCCTGCCTGCCTGTCTGTCTGTGTGCCTGCCTGTCGACCACTCACATATTCGGCTAAAGATACAAACGTATGTTAACTATGTTAATTCCTTGTAGTATATTCGTACTCCTTGACCTTCACAACAAAGTCAGTATCAACATTATATACAAGTTCATAAAACCCATGTAGCGAAGACAACAAATTATGCAGAGTTGTCTTCTCCCATTACATTTTGCTTACAAATACATACACCAGATGTCCGAGAAGGGCGGTCCTGTCTTTTCTCCCAAATGAAAACTTAGAGAAAATGATGAAAAGAAACTTTAGATGTAGATGGAGGAAAGGGACAGGTCAAGGACAACTCGATACTACAGCAAAGACGCATCAATTTTACAGCTAAAAGCGATGGAAGGAACCACAACTGCTGCTACTAGCAGCCTCTGACAGCTCAGAATCAACGCCAGGAAAGAAATACCCATTAAAACAAATCCCATCAACATCTGCATGGTTATTTCGCTCTCAAGGATACCAAGAGAACTTTTAGCCCTCCACAAACAGGAACTTGCAAACCAGGAGTCTTAATTGACAGCCTCGTTGTCGACAGCACGGAAATCTGGAATCGAAACCCCCGTGTAAAATGTTTGAGAACCGTCGTATAACAACATGAGGAAACACACACAGCATGCATGGCCCCTCTCGTGTACGTTCAGGACAAATATTCCAGTAACAGGCATGTCGGAGCACTTGTTTATCTGTTTATTTCGTTTGCGTGGTCGATGTTTGGTAATGTCCCCCGCTATTCTGGGCTGCTTTCTCCATTCCGAAAACCAGCGCGGAAGGAAGTAAAATGAGATCGTTTATTTGTATACAAAAACTACAAGATAAGAATATAAATTTAAATAAAGTTGATTATAAATATTTTATCACTGCCGAGCTTTGTTCCAATCTTTCATATTTTATTGGGGGCAGTATTCTAAATGAACGATATAACAATGTTATTCTAAGCTACTCGTGTGTCGTAGCTTAATCAAACTTGTATCATCACACGTTTAGCAAGGGGCGGGGCTTAATGTCACAGACGTGGTCATGTGACCCAGAGCTGAAATAGAGTTAGTTCTTGGCGGGATTTTCGGCGGTGGAAGAGATAGAAGTCCGGGCTTAGAACGTGGATGCACGAAGAGTGACGGAGTTAAACATGGATCTTCCTACACTGGTGGGTCTGGATTCTGTCATCCATGTTTGTGGGTGTGGTTTCTAGCATCGGGGAGTTAACAACATGAATTACCTGCGTGTGTGGAGGTAACAATTTGCTGTGGTGGTTGTAAAAGTGCCACCACACCTGTCCACATAGTCACCGTCACGGTCACTACACATATCTGAGACCCATACAAGAACTAGACGAGATAGTGGCCAGCGGCTGACCACTGGCGTTGAGGTTAGCAAAGCACGGTGTAGAAAGAGCCTAGTTACTTCCACTTGCTGCCCATTCAACATGCAACAGTCTAGTCAAATGAATAGGGGTCAAAATGGGAAGGTAAAGCCAAATCTCAAAATACACCGTGCTGATGAAGGATGTGACGGGCCGAAAGACGCAGATATCACAGCCTAGTCGCAAACCGTGGCACAATAGTACCAACGACCTTTTGAGAGCTAGCTAACACAGAAGAGGAAGATTGTTTTATGCAAATTTTTAAAAAAAGATCATTTGACAGCAAATCATTCTGATAACGTTCATAGCACGTTACTGCTCATAGCAGAAGGTTACTGCTCATAGCAGAAGGTTACTGCTCATAGCAGAAGGTTGCTGCTCATAGCAGAAGGTTACTGCTCATGGCAGAAGGTTACTGCTCATAGCAGAAGATTACTGCTCATAGCAGAAGGTTACTGCTCATGGCAGAAGGTTACTGCTCATAGCAGAAGATTACTGCTCATAACAGAAGATTACTGCTCATAGCAGAAGGTTACTGCTCATAGCAGAAGATTACTGCTCTTAGCAGAAGGTTACTGCTCTTAGCAGAAGATTACTGCTCATAGCAGAAGATTACTGCTCTTAGCAGAAGGTTACTGCTCTTAGCAGTAACATATTTAGGAACCAGCGTGACACGGAGACACGGGCCAGTTATCAGGGACAGAGAGCTTGAGGTTAATCAAGACTTTCTTTCTAACCCACGCTCTTGTTCGCTGTGACAAGCAGTTTCGAATACCCAGCTTCGTAGGAAGGGATAATCTGGACGTGGTATGAAGGGATAATCTGGACGTGGTATGAAGGGATAATCTGGACGTGATATCAAGGGATAATCTGGACGTGGTATGAAGGGAAAATCTGAACGTGGTAGGAAAGAATAATCTGGACGTGGTATGAAAGGATAATCTCTACGTGGTATCAAGGGTTAGTCTGGACGTGGTATCAAGCGATAATCTGGACGTGGTATGAAAGGATAATCTGGACGTGGTATCAAGCGATAATCTGGACGTGGTATGAAAGGATAATCTCTACGTGATATCAAAGGATTGTCTGGACGTTGTATCAAGGGATAATCTGGACGTGGTATGAAAGGATAATCTGGACGTGGTATCAAGGGATAATCTGGACATGGTATGAAAGGATAATCTGGACGTGGTATGAAAGGATAATCTGGACGTGGTATGAAATGATAATCTCTACGTGGTATCAAAGGATAATCTGGACGTGGTATCAAGGGATAATCTGGACGTGATCTTCATTGTCTATCAAGAATCCCATTTACTGGGTCGACTTCTGGGTTTCAAGCAAGTCATTATAACTTACTCCATGGCCCCACTGCACCCAATAATTGGGTGGCCACTGTATCAGTATCACTGCTCCCATTTCCCATGCTTTATAATATCTTTATCCATTAGGATTTTGGAAACAACCTGTTCTATGATACTGCTAAATGCCTCCCTCAGTGTATTGCCTCTTCTCCTCTTCTAGGCTTCACGTTTAATACTCTTTGACCAGTTTCTACCAACAGATAATTATTTAGGCTGTGGCACTATCTGGGTTACCAGGTGTGTCGTGGCTGTTCAGGCTTCACTACAGCCTACGTTTAAGAAGGTGAGGACCTGGACGTTGGTCATTTGATCACGTGACTGGGTTGTTGTTGTTGTTGTTGAAACGGTCACAAGAGAGGGTTTCGGCGGGACTTTCGGAGAGGGAGAACATCTGTGTTACAGCTAGGGGATGGACGTATGTGAGGCCTTTATGTGTGTAGATGAGTGCTGAGAGAATCAGTAAACGTGGAATATGTATGTGAGATGGTGGAGCTGGGCTTATGCTTGGACTTGTTCTTCTATGCAGATGTCGTTCCTGTCGCGGTCAATGTGAGCGTGGAGTGCTCGTTTGTTTGGATGTTGATGTATGTTGGACTGTCATCATTAACAGCGTGAGTCATCATACATACATTCATCTACCACTAGATCACGCCGTACACATATAAGAGATAAATGTGTACACTCATCTACCACTAGATCACGCCGTACACATATGAGAGATAAATGTGTACACTCATCTAATACTAGATCATGTCGTATAAGTATAGGAGACAAATGTGTACACCCATTTACCACCAGATCACGACGTACACGTAAGAGAGATAAATGTGTACACTCATTTACCACCAGATCACGACGTACACGTAAGAGAGATAAATGTGTACACTCATTTACCACCAGATCACGACGTACACGTAAGAGAGATAAATGTGTACACTCATTTACCACCAGATCACGACGTACACGTATGAGAGACAAATGTGTGCATTACTCTTTTTTTTTCCTCTGTGCCGCATACACAGCCATTCATGAAATTTTCTGACTTAAATGATTTAAGCTTGTCATTTCTGTTGTCCCTGACAAATATATTTTGCCGAAATACTGGATTTTTTTCAGCATGCTCATCATATTATTTACTCTTGCCATTTCTCTCCACTTTCCTTCCTCTTTCTATCTCGTGAAACTGCATCATACACTTCTGTCGATCTCGGGTGCACTAGTACCAATTTCAACGCAACCATCATCATTAAATTATCTTTTTTTTTTGTTCACATTTTTTTCTATAAAAAAAAAAGAAATGCTCTCATTTCGCAAAATAAACACATCTATGTGATGCTATCCTCTCATTTTTAATCTTTAAACGTTGTCATGAGACTGGCTAAACAAGGCAAGCAACAAAAAATCGTCCAACTTTGGAAACTAACAGCCCAGTCTTCACGTAATTGGTCTTTTCTTTTGGTATTGTACCTTCGACAGTCAATTTAGCTAATAACGAGAGTAAGGAAATGAACCAAGGTACGGGAATATGAGAGGGCAATGTCCTGATGAGTGACAGTTGTCTTAGGAGATGTTCTCCCAAGTGTACGCTGTTTCTCCATACCGCAAAGTCCCCGCCTGAAGCTGTTTGGGTTCAGTTCCTCCAGCACCACGGAGCGAACTTTGCGCACTCCGCTGCTACGAACTATCTACCAGAAGCTCAGATCTGTGCAGAACAACTTCGATGTTTCTCCTTCTTTTTTTTCCCGGGGGTCAACGAGTTCTGGCGCTGAATATTTAAAAGAAAACGCAGACTTCTAACAAGAATCATTAATTACACGCTTGTAGAAGATAAATGCCAGGTTCTCTCCTTCCCCCAGGCTACAAGCTGCTGCTGTGGTGCGCTGGTGTACTCAGAAGTGTTGCTTGATTCAGTTCTGTGTTGTTCAGATGTAGGACCTGCCTGTGGCACCGGCTCCCCGGTCTGAGAAGGGAGTTAGTGGGGCACCCCAATTTCCCTGTTAAGGAATGCATCGGACGGAGACACAACATCTCATCTTTACTGGACAAGCAGCGTACAGGTATCGCCTACCTGCCACAAGACAGCATACAGGTATCGCCTACCTGCCATAAGACAGCATATAGGTATCACTTATCTGCCATAAGACAGCAAACAAGTATCGCCTACCTGCCATAAGACAGCATACAGGTATCGCCTACCTGCCATAAGACAGCAAACAAGTATCGCCTACCTGCCATAAGACAGCAAACAAGTATCGCCTACCTGCCATAAGACAGCATATAGGTATCATTTATCTGCCATAAGACAGCATACAGGTATCACCTACCTGCCGTGAGACAGCATACAGGTATCACCTACCTGCCGTGAGACAGCATACTGGTATCACGTACCTGCTGTGAGGCAGTATACAGGTATCACCTACCTGCCGTAAGACAGCATACAGGTATCACCTACCTGCCGTGAGACAGCATACAGGTATCACCTACCTGCCGTGAGACAGCATACAGGTATCACCTACCTGCCGTAAGACAGCATACAGGTATCACCTACCTGCCGTGAGACAGCATACAGGTATCACCTACCTGCCGTGAGACAGCATACAGGTATCACCTACCTGCCGTGAGACAGCATACAGGTATCACGTACCTGCTGTGAGGCAGTATACAAGCAGGTGGCTACCTGGCATGAGAAAACGTCCTCTTTGACAAAAAGTTCCATGTGAGTGTTCCATGGATCTGTTGACTCAGCTTTAGAATAATTAAGCCATATTTGTCGGAATAACTGCGTCATATATCTCGAGATAATTCCGTCATATTTCTCGGAACAGCTGCGCCATACGTCTCGGAAGCGGAATAATTCCGTCATATAGATTTGGAGCTAGTAGTATGGGCTCTTCTATCTTTCAGAGATGTACTGAAGAAATAGTTCTCTTAGCAGACGCGATAGATTTCGGTGAAATCTATACCTTCCCTGGGGAGAGTCACATAGTACTAACGTATAATCAATAATAAATAACATACACTTTGTTCTAGTTATCAGTAATCAATGTTTAAGTTGATAGACTGAGACATAATGTTACTGAGGAGTGGGATAAATGATAGTAAAAATAACAACAAGTAAAAATAACAACAAGTTAAAAATAACAAGAAGTAAAGAGCCAGTCAAAAGCATTTTCCGGGTTTCCGTGGCCTGTAATTTTCAAACTGGAAATAACAAAATCAGCCTTCTTACATAACAAGAAAATTTAACTCAAGAAGTTTTATTACCTGTAGAATAAAAAAATCAGCCTTTTTACAGAAAAAGAAAGTTTAACTCAAGAAGTTTTATTACCTGTAGAATAAAAAAATCAGCCTTTTTACAGAAAAAGAAAATTTAACTCAAGAAGTTTTATTACCTGTAGAATAAATAATCAGCCTTCTTACAGAGCAAGAAAGTTTAACTCAAGAAGTTATATTACCTGTAGAATAAAAAAATCAGCCTTCTTACAGAACAAGAAAGTTTAACTCAAGAAGTTATATTACCTGTAGAATAAAAAAATCAGCCTTCTTACAGAGCAAGAAAGTTTAACTCAAGAAGTTATATTACCTGTAGAATAAAAAAATCAGCCTTCTTACAGAACAAGAAAGTTTAACTCAAGAAGTTATATTACCTGTAGAATAAAAAAATCAGCCTTCTTACAGAGCAAGAAAGTTTAACTCAAGAAGTTATATTACCTGTAGAATAAAAAAAATCAGCCTTCTTACAGAACAAGAAAGTTTAACTCAAGAAGTTATATTACCTGTAGAATAAAAAATCAGCCTTCTTACAGAACAAGAAAGTTTAACTCAAGAAGTTATATTACCTGTAGAATAAAAAAATCAGCCTTCTTACAGAGCAAGAAAGTTTAACTCAAGAAGTTATATTACCTGTAGAATCAAAGCTTACATTCAACACCATGAAGCCAGTCCTGTTATCCAGAAATTTGCCCATAAAAATAAAATTAAGATTTCCATTTTACAGTACGGAACAGAAACCTGGACTCTGAGCAAAAAGATGGAGAGGAAGGTTAATACACCAGAAATGTGGCTCTACAGAAAACTGGGTCATATAACATGGAGAATGAATAAATGCACAAGTTTTAGAATAGCCCCAACTGCAATGTGAGCTTCTCAAAGAAATAAAGATGAAGAAAACATATTTTTGCCATATCAAAAGACTTAACAATGTACTGAAGACCATGCTAAAAGGAAAAATGGAAGGGAAAAAAAGCAAGAGGAAGACAGAGATGTAGATGGGAAGATAACATACGAGAATGGACAGGACACAGCCCGGCTGAGTGCACCATCAAGACGAGAGAAGTGGAGGTTCATTACCGCCAACCTTCGGTCTGGAGAAGGCACATGATGATGATAATAATCATTACTGCAGGATGCTAGACAACTTCAGCATGCCGGCCTTCCGTGGCACGTAAGATGCCCAAGCAGTATTCAGTTTCCCTCTGAGTGTCCTCCAGCATGCGGAGCCTAACCTTGTCGACCGCCACAACAATTTTGGGCTTCAATTCCTCGAGGGAGGACACTGGGCTCTTGTAGAGAATGTCCTTAACATATCCCCACAGGAGTAAATCAAGCCAGGTAAAAATCGGGTGATCGGGGACGCCGCAGAAATATTCCTTCACGTCCAGCCAAGGTCACAGGAAAGTGTGCGTAGAGATTGATTGATTGATTGATTGATCTTTATTTCAAAAGGGTTAAGAATTGGGCACGCAGGCCCGTCTGACATTCTGCCCTTTAGAGAGAAATTCTCTGACAATACTAGGTCAATATGGAGATGCACACTATCTTGCTGGAACACCACATCTGGCTCGTGATCGTCCAGCTGGTGTAATAGATACAACCGAAGCATGTCCAGGTAGGCCATCGCTGTCATTGTTTGTTCCACGAGGGGAGGAAAGGTCTCCACAACTTTTTTAAAGATGACAAATGACATCATAGTTTCTCCCTGACATCACCGTCTCGAGTACAGCGTTACGGTGTCATTTTCCGTTAAGTGATCTAATTTTGCTGGTTCCGGTTTGAAAATTATAGGTCACAGTAACCCTGTACAGTTATCACTCAGGAGCAACAATGAATGAATGGATAAATAAATAGATAAACGTGTCTGACATCTTCAGATTTAGATAAACGTGTCTGATATCTTCAGATTTAGATAAACGTGTCTGATATCTTCAGGTTTGTTATCATCGCCAGTTTATACATGATTACAATAAACTACTCGTTGGATACCGTTTGTAAGTAAATACACATTAGTCTCAGTTCACATAACTTACACATAAACATACACAGCAAGCATTTATAGCAAAAACAGGAGAATAAGACACATACAATACACTAACATAAAGAAGAGCAGACATAATGAAAGAGAGCATTTGTCAAAATACACATCAAATTATTACAAACAGCGAAGGAAAATATTAGAAAGAGCCATGAATGTTATAAGAAATAAGATATGAAATAAGAATGCGGTGGTTCACAAAAATGAAGCAGTTGATTATACGCATGAAGATGTTAACTAGAATGATGAAACGGATGATTACACGCATGAAAGTGTTGATGAAGCAGATGATTACACGCATAAAAATGTGCACATTAGACAGATAAAGCAGATGATTACATGCATGACGAAGTTAATTAGACAGATAAAGCAGATGATTACACTCATGAAGATGTTTATAAAAAAACTTGAAGGAGGTGACTACATACATGAAGATGTTTATAAGAAACAAGATGGAGATGTTCATACGTATACACATGTTTATAAGAAACAAGATGGAGATGTTCATACGTATACACATGTTTATAAGAAACATGATGGAGATGTTCATGCATGTAAAGATGTTTATAAGAAACATGATGGAGATGTTCATGCATGTAAAAATGTTTATAAGAAACATGATGGAGATGTTCATGCATGTAAAGATGGTTTACAAGAAACACGAAGGACAGAATTATAAACACGACAATGATTACGGACGCAGATTATATACACTGACTGTGAACTACACGCACAAAAACAAGAAGTCCATCATGACAAACGCCAGACTCCTCCAGTTTCTCATGACTCATTAACAGAAAAAAATTACACGAAAAAAAAAAACAAACCGAAAAACAAATGCATAAAAGCTAGTTTCTGAACCTACCTTTTCTTTCTGGTCGGCCATTTTCTATCTATTTCTAAGCGACTAAAGTCCAGAAGCTAAAGAGAATCAAACACAACGTAGTCAGTGTCTGAAACCAGTGCGTGAGGCTGGATATAATGGCCGCTCACTTCCTTAGCAGGCGCAGAAAATCGTTACAATCAATGTTGCTCAAATGTGTATCTTGTTATAGCCATTATTTTTTTTTAAACAATGTTGTTTCGTAATAACAAAAAAAAATATAACCCCACCAATAATGAGTACAGAACATATAGAGCGACAATGGCCGTGCTGACGTTATGGCCGTGCTGACGTTACTAAAAATAAGAGAAATACTGCGATGTTTTTTTTTTCTGCACTTCACTTTCTGATTATTTTTTTTTTTCTTTCAAAGTAGAATGATGACTTTCTTTTTCTTACAGGCTAAAAGTACATTACTTGTCTTATAGGCTAACAGTACATTACTTGTCTTATAGGCTAACAGTACATTACTCGTCTTATAGGCTAACAGTACATTACTTGTCTTATAGGTTAAAAGTACAGTACTTGTCTTATAGGGTAAAACTACATTACTTGTCTCATAAGCCAAAACTACATTACTTGTCTTATAGGCTAAAACTACATTACTTGTATTATAGAAAAAAAACTACATTACTTGTCTTTGGTGTAGTAATGTGTGGTGTAGCATTTCACTGATAGTTTGTTAGGAAAGACCATCATCATAAATACTCTGACCTCTCCATAACACACAATAATAATTGTATAAGTATACAACTATACACGAAGCACTGCAGTAAAGCTGTGATACCAGAATGTACAAACTAGGAACAAGTAGGAACAGCTTTATTACTTAACGATTACAAAGTTGTGACGTTTCAGTGTGAGCCTTAATCATACAAAAACATACAGGATGAAGAAATAGAGAGAGGAGATAAAGTATAGATTCACATGAACACTATTAAAAAGAAAAAAGAAAAAAAAGTAAAAAATGAAATAGAGTACTTAGCTGTAAATTGTAAGATGTGGCTTGTCCAGCGGTGTGTGTTAGGAATGGATTTAGTAGAACGTGGAGACTGTTTAAATGGAGACCTGTGATATGTGATCGGTGGGTTGTAACTTGGGGTGGTGGATGGGGAACCGGGGAGGGGAGAGAGAGAGTGATACAATGGTGACATAACCAGGAGAAGTTGAAATAGATGATTAGGGAAGAGGGGTTGCAAAGTTATGCTGTGAGGAGGTTTGACAAGTAAGAAGGGGTGGAGCTTAGTGGAAAGGTACTATAATGATTGAAGAGAATGTTAAGTGTAGCTGAACAGCGAGTTTAACCCATGTGACTCAAGCGTAACATAATTTTAAATGCAGCGGTTCTCAAGCGCCAGGCGGCTTGTGTCATCTGCGTTACATTGTTTAATGGCTGCTACCAGAAAATCAGATTTGCCTCTGTGGTTGAGACCATTGAAATGATTTGGGACTGGTTTCGAAGCATGCTGGGCGATGTCGTACAGATGTTTTTGCATGCGGTCCCCTAATCTGAGGCCAGTCTCACCAATATATGTTATCCTGCATCTTTTGCAAAAAATGACATAAAAATCACATTACGGGACTCGCATGTGAATCCCTCATGAAGAGTGAGGATAGTTTTGGGAAAGGTGATTGTTTTCGTTTCCCAGACTACCAGGCAGGTAACGCAGCGGGGGCGGTTACATTTTCTGGTGCCAACATATGTAAGGCTCTGCTTCAAGTGGCTGTGGACGAGGATGTTCTTAAAGTTTGGCTCAGGTCTGTATGCCAATAGGGCTGGATCAGAGAAAATGTCGCGAGTGTCAGGGTCTAGGCGGGGTCGTGGTCGGGCTCGAATTGAAGTCTTCTAGATCCAGTGCCTGCCCTTCCTCCTCGATCACTAAGGCGGTCAGCTGACCTGCTGTTTCATTTCCATTGACACCTGCACGGCCTGGCAGGAAAATGAAGGGCAGTCGAGGATCTGTGACATCTGAGACATTTGCACGGATTCATATCTCTGTTCCTTTGGAGAGCCTGCCTGAATGTTCTTTAGCTTGTTCGCCGAGCCCCTCATTTTGCACGCTTGTGTGTAGTCTTGTGTGTAGTCTTGAGTGTAGTCTTGTGTGTAGTCTTGTGTGTAGTCTTGTGTGTAGTTTTGTGTGTAGTCCTACGTGTAGTCTTGTGTGTAGTCCTACGTGTATTCTTATGTGTAGTCTTGTGTGTAGTGTTGTGTGTAGTCTTATGTGTAGTCTTGTGTGTAGTCTTGTGTGTAGTCTTGTGTGTAGTTTTGTGTGTAGCCTTAAGTGTAGTCTTGTGTGTAGCCTTATGTGTAGTCTTGTGTGTAGCCTTATCTGTAATCTTGTGTGTGGTCTTATGTGTAGTCTTGTGTGTAGTCTTGTGTGTAAACGTATGTGTTGTCTTGTGTGTGTGGTCTTATGTGTAGTCTTATGTGTGTAGTAGTATGGGTAGTCATGTGTGTAGTCTTATGTATAGTTTTATGTTTTGTCTTGTTAGTAGTCTTGAATGTAGTCTTATGTGTAGTCTTGTGTATAATCTTATGTGTAGTCTTGTGTATAATCTTATGTGTAGTCTTGTGTGTAGTCTTGTGTGTAATCTTATGTGTAGTCTTGTGTGTAGTCTTATGTGTAGTCTTGTGTGTAGACTTGTGTGTAGTCTTGAGTGTAGTCTTGTGTGTAGTCCTACGTGTAGTCTTGTGTGTAGTCTTGAGTGTAGTCGTGTGTGTAGTCTTGAGTGTAGTCTTGTGTGTAGTCTTGTGTGTAGTTTTGAGTGTAGTCGTGTGTGCAGTCTTGTGTGTAGTCTTGAGTGTAGTCGTGTGTGTAGTCTTGTGTGCAGTCTTGAGTGTAGTCGTGTGTGTAGTCTTGAGTGTAGTCTTGTGTGTAGTCTTGTGTGTAGTTTTGAGTGTAGTCGTGTGTGTAGTCTTGAGTGTAGTCTTGTGTGAAGTCTTGTGTGTAGTTTTGAGTGTAGTCGTGTGTGTAGTCTTGTGTGTAGTCTTGTGTGTAGTCTTGTGTGTAGTCTTGTGTGTAGTCTTGTGTGTAGTCTTGTGTGTAGTCTTGAGTGTAATATTGTGTGTAGTCTTGTGACTTGAACCGCCTCACAGCTTCTGCTACAGCCATGGTTTCCACTGTGAGACTACTTGCTGCTGCAACAAAAGCTGCTGACTTCTGTGACTGTTCTGTAGTTTGAGTTGATTGTAAAGGCCCAGGCAACATCTGTTGCCCACCGATCTGTCTGTATAAATAGCAGCGCCATCACGTTTCCACTAATTATTGTTTTCAAATCAGCATCTACTTCAAATGGAGTATATACTAATAAACAGAGCTAATACACAAAATCTATGCACAACTTTACAGTTTATTGATCTAACCTTACATGTCTCTACGCCCAATGATTTAAAACCGATAAACATCTTTTAACTTTTACCAATATAAAACTATCGATAAATACGTACTGTATGTCCACCCACCATAAGAGGCACTTTAAAAAAAAAACTCAACAAAATCACCATGCGTCCTATAGCCAGATGGTTAAGATTGTGTAGACTTTGATGTAGATGTTACAGGTAATAGACTAACACTGAAACCCACGTTAGTGAGGTTCCGTAAATGATAGATACATCTGCCACTACTACATGCTGTAGTCTGCGAGCTGGTCCAACAATCTTATCTCAGGCGGGTTAGCTACGAGTGCAGACATACCAGTACCTATAAGTTTAGTTACATGTTTTTCGTTACAAAGTTTATAAGGAGGACATCCAGTAGCATACATTTTTGGAACACACACGCACAAAAAGGCAAATGAGCAGAAGGCTATGATGTTCATGGAAAATTTGGGGGGGTTTTTTTTTTGTTGCTCTGTTCCAAAAATGTATTTGTCAAATCATGGGTATGTCTTATACAATGATGCGTCTTACATAGCCCGAAACATTATATATAAAACTAACTACCAACAAAGACAGATATAAAACTATAAACAAATACATATAAAAATTAAACATATAAACCTAATACACATACGAAACCACCATCTAATGTGCATATAAAACTAATAAAAATATAAAACAAATACGCATATAAACGTAAATATATACGAACTAATATACAAATAAAACTAACACATTAACCATACGCATAAAACTAGCAGACTTATAAAAACTAACATACATATAAAACTAGCACACACACAAATTAACTCACATATAAAACAACGCTCATATAAACTAAGACACATATAAAGCTTAACACACATATAAAACAAAAGACATATAAACTAAAACTATAAAACCAATAATACCCAAAGAAATTATCAGCCACCACGTATTTCCTAACTTACGTGTGTCAACATGTCTACAACAAATCCTTGCCTTCTGATTGAACTACTATAAAACAGATCTCGTTTTTTCAAGCAACTCTTGAAACACGTTGCCAATAAGATGGATCACATACAAAAAATAACCACCAAACATTTGGCAAAACCTGGAAAACAAAATAGCTACGACAAAAATATAATTGGATACTTCAGTGGTAAGGTAGAAAATCAAGATGGCACCAAAAGGTAAACTAGAAAATCAATACCGCCAACAGATGGGAATAAATTAAGAAAGTAAAAGGATCTTACACTTGTTTGTGTGGCCACAGCATGCACAAATGGCGCCAAGTCTGTTCTGGGTCATGTAGAAAATGAAAACTCGACGTCTGATGTAGAAACTGAACATGTTTTTCAAGATTATCACAAACTAAAGTTCTGATCTGTCAATACAACAAGAACGATGTCAACTCAAGTAAGCTTGAAGGAGCAATAGAAGCACAATATTTTAAACAGCTACTCCCAGATTCTGAACAAACTGAGCGGAAATAAGACAGCCTGTTTGTGCTTAACATTTTAAATAACGGAAGAACAAACAAACTGCAATTCACTCGTCAAAAAAAAAAGGCAAGTAAAATATTTCAAAACTTTTTACACGCCCAAAGAAAGTATTTTGTTACACCACAAACAGTGGAGAAATAGAAGAATCATGGTACACAACTGACCACTGTTTGGGGGGGGGGAGTGTATGAATCAATTTTAACGAACAATAAATGTGGAAAAAAAATGTATACAGAGAGAATAACTGGTGAAAGATATATCCAAATGCTAAAATCTGGCTTTTACCTTAAGCGGCTTAATATCCCATATTTCTGTTGTTCATAAAGTTTGTTTATCTGTGTTTTAGCACGTGTGTTTATGGCCGTGCCTTTTTAAAATTTTTTTTAAAGGGAATATTTACGAAGGTAGAGTAGCCCCTCGGGGAAATAACAGCCAGGTAGACCCAGGTATGTACTATACTACTGGACAAAAGTTAAGGGCTGGTCATGAATTTCAAGCATATGTTTATTTTGATCGCCGTACTAAAAATGTAAATAAATTTATTGTAGAATCTTGATTAAACTGCATTCTCAGGTAGTCCTCTATGCAGCCGGGGCATAAACAACACCAACTGTTCATCACAACAAGTGTAAAAATCACGTGCAGTAGCATCGTCCTGGATAAAATTTTAGGGCATTTTTAAAAGCGTCAGCATGACCTAGCAGGTAATTATAGGACATATTCACCAGTTTCATATAATCTCCCTGCCTTTCCTCACAACACCCTCCCCCCTAGTAATATCTGTTTCTTTAGCGGGTTACAGGTGTCTATTGCCCTTCCCCTTTTTCTCCTACCCCCCCCCCCCCCCCGTTTTTCTACACCTCTTCTGTCCGATTGGTTTCATATGCTTTCCTCTGTGGTTTCTATGCCTCGTCTGGTCTGGGGGACACGCATTCTTGTGTTCCTACTCTCTGGAGGATGCCACACAGATAAGTTTTTCGTTTAGTTATATGTTTTTTCTTGTTTTGTGTATGTAATCCTCGAAAAAGCCTCACGCCGAAATATTGGATGTTGTATGTTTTTCATTTAGACATTCTCATCTTACTCTCACATTTTCTATTCTTTTTTTCTCAGTTATTCATTCCTTCTGGCGCCTTGTAAAACTGCACCATACACCTCTATCTACCCTTATTAAGAGCATCTGGGCTGGCTTCACGACGACCAGCTCATCGCAGAACTAGAGTTGCCTGGTGCCGACACCACATCCGTTGGACGAGGTGCCAGTGGGGTGAAATTCTTTTCACGGACGAATCCCTCTTCAGTATGTCCTTCAATGATGGCAGAATCCGTGTTTGGAGAAGGGCAGAGGGACGGTTCCATGACGCCACTGTCCAAGAGGTGGATCGTTACGGAGGAGGATCAATCATGGTCTGGGATGGCATCAGCAGACACGGCAGGACTCCCCTCCATGTCATTCATGGCACCCTGACCGCCCAGCGATACCTGAATGAAATTCCTCAACCTATTGTCCAGCCTACCTTGCAAGCCATGGGTACAGGGGCAATCCTACAAGACCACATCGGGGTCGTGTCGTAGAAGATTTTCTTCAACAGCAAAGGATCATTAGAATCGATTGGCCAGCTCGGTCGCCCGATCTGTCGCTCATTGAGCACATTTAGGATGCCTTCGGCAGACAGGTTTCGACAAATCATCCTCCACCTGTTGATGTCACCCAGCTGACTCTTTTCCTTCAACAAGAGTGACAGGCCATTCCACAGAATATCCTAACAACCGTGGTTAACTCGATGAGGCCACGGTGCGTCGAATGTCTGGCAGCGAGGGTGGCCACGCGTGATACTGACATGTTTGTTGTTTGAAGACCACTCTTGTGAATATTTGGACACGGAGTGAGTGATTTCGCCATCTTGCTGTATGTGTACTCCTATTCCGATTTGCAAATGAAATTATTGAATTTGTTCAGTTTTAAATGCTGTTTTCTTTGGTACTAATGGCTTGTTTGTTAGTCAGTTGATTTTGTTTTTGTAAGAATTGAAAAAAATGTGCCATTAAAATTTATCCAGTAGTATAGATCAAAAATGTGGAAGAACTACATTCTTGCGTCGGAAGGATCTCACATTTTATTTTTCCTGACCGCATGCTCAGGTAGGTCACACTACGAAAGAAGAAAGGAAAGGGGAGGGGGGAGGGGGGGTTAGTTGCGTGTACCTGTATGCGTACATTTTTTATTTTCCTGAGGATTTTCTGCGGGTAGGGGACTATGTGGGGGAGGCGGTGGGGTGGGGTGGGTCTTGGTGCTGATTTAAGGAAGGGAGAAGGGACAAGAATTGTAGGAGAGCTGAGCAAGGATGGGAAGATAATTTCATAGAACTGAGTAACAAAACCGAGTAACACTAGTACTTTCCATCTTATTTCTTTTCCCGTCATTCTTTCTTAGACATTTTTTTTAACCATTAGAAGTAATATCTTGTTGTCATGACAGTTTAGAAACAGTGTGTTTTCATGACAGCTTAGAAACATCTTCTTGTCATGACAGCTTATAGATGTGACAGCAAGGAAATAACATGTTATCCGGACAGCACAGAAAGCATTTTTCCTGACAGCATAGAAAGAACTTGCCCTGACAGCATAGAAAGAACTTGCCCTGACAGCATAGAAAGAACTTGCCCTGACAGCATAGAAAGAACTTGCCTGACAGCATAGAAAGAACTTGCCCTGACAGCATAGAAAGAACTTTCCCTGACAGCATAGAAAGAATCTGCCCTGACAGCATAGAAAGAACTTGCCTGACAGCATAGAAAGAACTTGCCTGACAGCATAGAAAGAACCTGCACTGACAGCATAGAAAGAACTTGCCCTGACAGCATAGAAAGAACCTGCCCTGATAGCATAGAAAGAACTTGCCCTGACAACATAGAAAGAACCTGCCCCGACAGCATAGAAAGAACCTGCCCTTACAGCATAGAAAGAACCTCTCCTGACAGCATAGAAAGAACCTGCCCTGACAGCATAGAAAGAACTTGCCCTGACAACATAGTAAGAACCTGCCCTGACAGCATAGAAAGAACCTGCCCTGACAGCATAGAAAGAACCTGCCCTGACAGCATAGAAAGAATCTGCCCTGACAGCATAGGAAGAACTTTCCCTGACAGCATAGAAAGAACCTGCACTGACAGCATAGAAAGAACCTGCCCTGACAGCATAGAAAGAACCTGCCCTGACAGCATAGAAAGAATCTGCCCTGACAGCATAGGAAGAACTTTCCCTGACAGCATAGAAAGAACCTGCACTGACAGCATAGAAAGAACCTGCCCTGACAGCATAGAAAGAACCTGCCCTGACAGCATAGAAAGAACTTGCCCTGACAGCATAGAAAGAACTTGCCCTGACAGCATAGAAAGAACCTGCCCTGACAGCATAGAAAGAACCTGCCCTGACAGCATAGAAAGAACCTGCCCTGACAGCATAGAAAGAACCTGCCTTGATAGCATAGAAATGCTAGCTTTCAAGAGAGAAGCGAGAAAAAGAAGAATTTGTCGTGCAAAAATCGAGGAAATAACGAGAGCAGAGAAGAATCGATGAAAGCGAGAGAGATCTGAGAGTCCGACTTATATTCCAAATCTCCATACATATCACAAAACAATGTAATAATTCAGTAATAAGCATGGAGGAGTCATCAGAAACAAAAAGGTGGTCATTTTTTTCACTGTCTCATATCAGTAACGGAAGTATTCAAAAGTACCTCGTTATGTGAATAATGTTCATAAATTGGACTACAAACCACGTTATCAACCAGATTTTTGGATTTATACAGTAGAATATGATATCTTTCTCTGCATTGATCTCACGGTCGATGAGATAAGACTCTGATAACTGAAGATATTTCAACATTTTGCTAGGTATATTATAAAATATGTTGCCAGTATATTAAATAAAGCGGAATATTCACATCTATAAAGACTGAAAGAAGGTGGGGCATTTTTCATTTTCAAAACAAGCGGAAAGAAATCATACAACCATCAAGCTAACAGTGTTATCTCAAACGTTTTTCAGTGAAATTGCTCCAGGTATAATAATTATCTTTACCTGACAGAGCACTACGATGGCATACAGACTGGAGGTTATGAAATATCAGAGATTAGATATGCTGATGACACAGTATTACTGTCCACAACACAAAACGGAACAGAGAAATTAATTATGTACGTCCATAAGAATATTGAAGAGCAGAACATTTATCTTAATGCTAAGAAAACTAAACTGGTGACATCTAACAAAACAAGTATGGCATTTGAAATATACATCTATGAGGAGAAATTGGAAGGGGTGGAGAGTTTTGAATATCTTGAATTGTTACAACAATGGAGTTAGGCTGAAGGAGACCTGGACACTTAACAAAATAGACGAGAAACACATCAGTGTCATTGAATGTACATTTTATAGAAGAATCCTTCAAATATCATGGACACACACACAACACATAGATCCGTACTACAATAATTTAATATTGAAGAACGCTAGGCAGTAAAGAGGATTAAACAAAGCAAACTTAAATATTTTTATCATATTAAACGTCATGATAATATAGATAAGACTATCTTGGAAGGGTACATAATGGGAAAAAGAAAGAGAGGAAGACCAAGGCGAAGTTGGCTGCAAGACATCGTTGATAATTTGCAAATTTGCAACAAAGCATCTTGCTTACAGCCGAGAGGCCTACAAGAGATCTGCTAGGAAGGCAAAGTTTGAACTGAGAGGCCATCAAGAGAGCTGAAGAGAGCCAAAGATTCACAAGGGACATGCTAATGAATTAGTAAATGAAATGGTCTGAAAGAACCGGAAGTCACTTTTGAAAAGTAAAAGTATAACTGGAAAATCCGAAGAATCCAGAAAGAAATGACAAGGAATAGACTGAGAAATATATTTTCTGAGATGTTTGTCTTGAATCGGACGTATTTTAATCCGATGTAGGAACTATATAACAACAAATAAACTTCGATAAAATATAACTTTGTACAAAACGTTGGCTATAAATTCGTCGGTGAAATTACTGTAATGGCTGATATTCTCGATTGTAGGGTCTCAGTACCTGGGAAGGTAGTTTTTAAAACGGTTGAAATATTCACGAAACAAAAAAACGAAAATCAATATAATGACAGGAAAAGTGATAAAATAGCCAGTATTTCAGAGAAAGTAATTTTCGGGAGTAGTAATTTAAAAAATAAAATACTACTAGACAACAATTGAATGTAAAGAATTTTCTTTTGGAAAATGACATATTTGCGAATCGTTGGAACTTCCAATCCAAAAATTAATAATAGAAGGTTAGTCTATGAAATACTGGCTGTTTTTGTAGCTTTCCTACTGTACTCTTGTAATATGTAGCTTTCCTACTGTACTCTTGTAATATGTAGCTTTCCTACTGTACTCTTGTAATATGTAGCTTTCCTACTGTACTCTTGTAATATGTAGCTTTCCTACTGTACTCTTGTAATATGTAGCTTTCCTACTGTACTCTTGTAATATGTAGCTTTCCTATTGTACTCTTGTTTTGAGTAAGTTTGTGCCATATTCAACATCTATTTTACGGAAAAATATCCTAGATCACAGGAACGTTTTTTTGTAATAAAAACACATACAAAACACATGTAAGGAGATTTTATCTTTTAACCTGGGGCCAAGACGTTGCCAGTTTTACAATCGGTGACCCAGAGCTGACGTGCTAGCGTCGTGCTTGGTGGACCACAAGACCCTGTCCCACCTCTCCTTTGGTACTCCCTTTAAGAAGCCAGACCTAACCTGGCTAACCAGGTGGTGGAGTCTGCTAAAGAAGTACTGCATATTTCGTTTTTTTTTGGCTGCGTCCGGGATTTAAAAAAAGCATAGCCCTCATAACCCTCTCCCAACCTTGTCCCTGAACATCTTCACAGCACCGGCAGGAAAGAACACCACCTCCCAGTTCCAAGAAGAAGAGGAAGAAGAAGAAGAAGATCATTTAAAATCGCAAGTAAAAGCACATATTTTTGACCAGTCTCCTAACTACCTCTCCATATTTTACCGGAAACTATGTCTACCTGTTTATACCGTTTGCGGTAGTTTAAAGTCCGAATTATACAAAAGAAAAATGGAAGAAGTAGTCATCTCTACGAGAAAAGTGACTCCCGGTTGTAAAACAACAATCAACAACACAACATGGAAACAGGGCATTAATAACTTCAGATGGAAGCTGTGAAATGGAGATTTTAAAAAAAAGCAAACCAGAATAACACGGGCTAAAATAATGTTTCAAAGGATGAGAAATGTTTTGATGTAATCAATCACTAGCACTGAAAGTGAGGAAGAGAGCGCTCCGATGTTATGTTGAGCCAATCCTGGGTTATGGATGTCAAGCACGGATAGCCACCAGGGAAGAACGGCGCGCTACCTGGAGGCCACGGAAATGTGGTTCTTTAGAAGAACGATAAAGGTAGCATGGACTGTGAAGAGATCAAACGAAGAGGTCATGAAAGGGGCAGAAGAAGTGAGATAAGCAATAATTCAGTTCAGTGAGAGACAATCCAAATTCGCAGGACGTCATGAGAGTAGTTGGACTGGAATATTTGATAAAGGTAAGCGTGTTAAGTGGCACAAGAGGCCGAGACACAGAAATTCACAGGAATTGCAAGTTGCTGTGAAAGTGTTGAGGCACAGCGCCATGTCGACTTGAGACACAGGGTCATGTCGACTTGAGGCGCAGAGCCATGTCGACTTGAGGCACAGTGTCATGTCGACTTGAGGCACAGTGCCATGTCGACTTGAGGCATAGGGTCATGTCGATTTGACAATGGATTTTGACGGCTTATATCTTCAGCCAATGGCTGGAGCTTTAAAAAAAATGGGGAGTGGGGGGAGTGAGTACAGTTCTTTTATAGCAGACTCCACCACCAAGGGGAGTATGCATTTCCTTTTCACGTTAGCTAAGTTAGGTCTGGCCTGTTACTGGGGGGGGGGGGGGGGTTACCAACGGAGAGGTGGGGTAGGGTTATAGCCAACTGTGGATCGCCAGGCCAGAAGCTAGCACATCAGGTACAGGTCGCTGATTTGCCAAAGCTGACAGCACCCTCATCCTCATATATACAAGCATATATATATATATAATAAGGAGCCTGAACAGTATGTGGACCTCAAGCAAGCAACATGGAAGGCTGGATCTGAGAATAAATACTCCTTGATATTTCGTGGCGAATACTGGCGACAGAAAACAAATCTAATCTCCCCTGAACGTAGCTGGGAATGCTTCCTCTGTCTCCATCGATTCTTGGCAACCGTGCGACTATAGATTCTGATTACATATTAATGAAAACAGCAAGACTGACAATAGATGGGTTGTCCGTGGCTTTATTCTAGATCTTAATCAGGTAGAACTGACTTTGTTCCGAAATAGGCAAATGTTAACTTTTTTTTAAAATCAAAGGATAACAAGTTAAAATAAAGGTTGCTAGTATTCTTTTATAAACATTGTTAATGACTTAATCTTGAAAACGGGACACTAAAATGAACGTGGATGTTTACTTTCTGGTAACATGGCTGTAATATTTGATACTTTTATAATCTGTAGCCAACGTGGATGATCAGGTTAGAGTGACCTGCCTTTTCTTTTTAACCCCACGAACTGGATCTTATCTCAATTTCTAGCAACCGGTAAAAAGTAGGCGCTGATGATGTTTCATCATGGCTATGATTTACGACTCCGCGTAATCTCCATGGGGGGTGGAGCATGCCAAGAAGTTAGGCTCTTGGGTCCATTCTTAGAATTAAAAATCTGAATCACGGTAACCTACTTTCCACCTGACTTTAAGTCTACATTTAATAATGGCATGGCCTAGGTTCAGTCAATAATAACAACAGCATTAAAGATTTGACTGCACATTTATCTCTCAGCGCTAGTTCCCCTTATAGATTTCTCGATGATGTCTGTCTGCATAACTTCCTAAGTCAGACTGTAGCCCTTTCCCTCGTCAAACGTATATACAAGCTATTCATATACTCCCTGAACACTTTAAAAAGTTACTAATGGCGCAGCACAGCACCTATCGTAATAATTGATGCCTCTTTTTGAAGAGAAAGTCTGGAGAGTTTTTAATCCAAACTTTTACGCCGCGTTCTTTTCAATATTTTGCCGCTAGGTGGCGCTGAGTTGAATATGGCGGCGCTGGGAGATGTTAAAGCGTTCTTTGTCCGCGTCACACGTGAGTGTCTTCTTACCTCAGCAGAGTCACACGTGAATATCCTCTTACGTCAGTCGTGTCACACGCAAAAGTCTTCTTACGTCAGCCGCGTCACGCGTAAAAATCCTCTTACGTCAGCCGTGTCACAGTGAAAATTCTCTTACGTCTGCCGCGTCACACGTGAAAGTATTCTTACGTCAGCCGCGTATTCTTCACAGCTGTGTTTTCTTACGTCAGTCGCGTCACACGTGAAAGTCTTCTTATGTCACCCGTATTACACGTGAAAGTCTTCTTACGTCACCCGTATTACACGTGAAGTTCTTCTTACGTCACCCATGTCACACGTAAAAGTATTCTTACGTCAGCAGCGTCACACGTAAAAATCCTCTTACCTCAGCCAAGTCACACGTAAAAATCCTCTTACGTCAGCCGCGTCACAGAGAAAATCTTCTTACGTCTGCCACGTCACACGTCAAAGTATTCTTACGTCAGCCGAGTCTTCTTCACAGCTGTGTCTTCCTATGTCAGTCGCATCACACGTGAAAGTCTTTTTACGTCACCCGTATTACACGTGAAAGTCTTTTAATGTCACCCGTGTCACATGTAAAAATCATTTTACGTCAGCCGCGGCACACGTAAAAATCCTCTTACGTAAGCCGCGTCACACGTAAAAATCTTCTTATGTCAAACGTAAAATCATCGTACGTCAGCCGTGTCACACGTAAAAATCCTCTTACATCAGCCGTGTCACAAGTAAAAATAGTCTTACGTCAGCCGTGTCACACGTAAAAATCTTCTTACGTCAGCCTCGTGACACATAAAAATCCTCTTACGTCAGCCGCGGCACACGTAAAAATCCTCTTACGTCAGCCGCGTCACACGTAAAAATCTTCTTACGTCAGCCATGTCACACGTAAAATCCTCGTTCGTCAGCCGTGTCACACGTAAAAATCCTCTTACATCAGCCGTGTCACATGGAAAAATCCTCTTACATCAGCCGCGTCACACGTAAAACTCCTCTTACGTCAGCCGCGTCATACGTAAAAATCCTTTTACGTCAGCCGTGTCACATGGAAAAATCCTCTTACGTCAGCCGTGTCACAAGTAAAAATCCTCTTACGTCAGCCGCGTCACACGTAAAAATCTTCTTACGTCAGCCGCGCCACACGTAAAAATCTTCTTACGTCAGCCGCGTCACACGTAAAAATCCTCTTACGTCAGCCGCGTCACACGTAAAAATCCTCTTACGTCAGCCGCGTCACACGTAAAAATCCTCTTACGTCAGCCGTGTCACACGTGGGGCACATATCGAGTGCAGGTGAACTCCGAATAAACATTGGGGCTTTCTTTTGAAAATGAAGTGTCACTTATAAGAATAAGTGTTTTATAGATATCTTTAAGTGTTCATTGATTTTGTGTACATTTCGTGTACACCCTGTGTGTGTGTGTTTCAGGCGAGAGTTAGAAAATGCCAAGTACTCAAAACCTGTGTTTTTTTTTTCAGTACAGGAAAAATAACCGTATATTTTCCAACATAATTCCCCCCCCCCCCCTTTTTCCACTTTTGTTTTGTTTTGTTTTGTTTTGTTTTTGCTTTCTAGCGTATTTTCGCTAACTGTGAACCAGGGCCTAAATTCCAGTATGGAAGAATAAAATAACGTTCATTCTCAAGCACTGACACACCGCCCATTTTGTGCTTATCCGGGGCGGTAGGTGTTGTGTTGCAATGCCTATTTTAAACTTCATAACCCACTCGTAGACTTCAGCCCTGGACGTGCAGTCGTTGCCCTACACAGCGGATATTTCCTCATCTATGTCCGAGAGAATTTCCACCTTTGACAGACAAAAAAAAAAACCCCAAAAAACCAGATGACAGAACGCACTTCTACCACGGAGTATGTCTACAACTTAGCCGCCATTTTAACATGCTTGTTGCTTAGCGACGGTGCCGCTATCGGCTCACTGACGTCACTGACCTTGGTGCTAACAGTGATACTACTAAGGGATTTCTGTCTGTTCTTTCTGAAATGTTATTCAGGTTTTCAATTACATTCGCCCTCGCATATATTGAGGAGCATAAGCCACAGATAAGGGTTTTCAAGTCATTTCTATCTTTGGTCTTGTTCTACAAATCATTCTACTTGAGTCCTCTCTTTTAGAACCTTCATTGTCTCCCTTCTACATGTATTCTTTGGTCTTGTTCTACAAATCATTTTATGTGAGTCCTTCATTGTCTCCCTTCTACATGTATTCTTTGGTCTTGTTCTACAAATCATTTTATGTGAGTCCTTCATTGTCTCCCTTCTACATGTATTCTTTGGTCTTGTTCTACAAATCATTTTATGTGAGTCCTTCATTGTCTCCCTTCTACATGTATTCTTTGGTCTTGTTCTACAAATCATTTTATGTGAGTCCTTCATTGTCTCCCTTCTACATGTATTCTTTGGTCTTGTTCTACAAATCATTTTATGTGAGTCCTTCATTGTCTCCCTTCTACATGTATTCTTTGGTCTTGTTCTACAAATCATTTTATGTGAGTCCTTCATTGTCTCCCTTCTACATGTATTCTTTGGTCTTCTCTGTCTTCGCTTTCAGTGAGTGCTCCGTGACAAATTCTGTCTTGCTGCTCTGTCTCTGTTTTCACAGTGTGTCACATCCAGGCTATCTACCTCCATTTTCTAGTTGTGATCTTTACATTGACTAGTTCTTGTTATGTTTTTCTCCAAATCTGGTCATTTCCGACATTGTCCTGAATTTAATCTTCAGGATTCTTCTCAAGCAATTGTTTACAAATGTCGGCAGCTTTTTCTGTGTTGTTTTTGTCACTTTCCGTGTCTCTGAGCCATAGGGTAACACATTTTTCTCATTTCGTGCTGTCTTTGTGTTGTCCGTAAATCTAAGACATAGAATAACACAATTTTCTTCGTCTTTGCCACTTGAGATAAATCTGAGACAGAGTAATTCAGCTTTCACATTTTGTGTTGTATTTGTAACTTTCCACGTCTCTGAACCATAAAGTAGCACAGCTTTCACATTTTGTGCTGTATTTGTAACTTACAACGTCTCTGAACCATAAATTAGCACAGCTTTCACAGTTTGTGTTGTATTTGTAAATTTCCACGTCTCTGAACCATAAATTAGCACAGCTTTCACAGTTTGTGTTGAAAAGTCTTAGTTTGATTTTGCTCTTTATGTTTCTATTGCTGCTCATATTTTTAAGGTGTATGAACGCTTCCGTGGTCTTGAGTAATCTACATTTAACACCCCTGTTTCTTCCTTCTTCTTGGTCAGTAATTATATGCCGGATTATCAATTCTTTCATTCTGGTGACATTTATTATGTATCAGCCTGCCATGTCTACTCGTCCATTATCTTGCTAAGTCGATCTTGGAGCGTAGTCTTAGTTTGGTTGAATCTGAGTGAAGGGTTTAAAGTTTGTCTTGCACCTGGCTTCGTGGCAGAAGTGCTGTACCACCTGCAAAAGTTCAGGTCCCTTAAGTGCCTCTTAGAGGTCCACTGGATCCTTGTCTTCTTCCCAACTTGTAATCCTTGTCTTCTTCCAAACTTGTAATCATTGTCTTCTTCCCAACTTCTAATCCTTATACTCTTCCCAACTTGTAATCCTTGTCTTCCTCCCAACATGTAATACTTGTCTTCTTCCCAACTTGTAATCCTTGTCTTTTTCCCAACTTGTAATCCTTGTCTTTTTCTCAATTTGTAATCCTTGTCCTCTTCCAAACTTGTAATCATTGTCTTCTTCCCAACTTGTAATCCTTGTATTCTTCCCAACTTGTAATCCTTGTCTTTTTCCCAACTTGTAATCCTTGTCTTTTTCTCAATTTGTAATCCTTGTCCTCTTCCAAACTTGTAATCATTGTCTTCTTCCCAACTTGTAATCCTTGTATTCTTCCCAACTTGTAATCCTTGTCTTCCTCCCAACATGTAATCCTTGTCTTCTTCCCAACTTGTAATCCTTGTCTTCTTCCCAACTTGTAGCAATTTTCGCTGTCCAGTCTTCTGTTGGGAGGAGAGAAACGTTGATAACAAGCGTTCCAGCCATTCTTCTGTCTCTACTTCCAAGCTTTCACTTATCTTCCCTGCTTTGTGCTATCTATTCAAGTAACCAAACATGGATAGGTTTGTTTTTTGTTTTTGCTGAACATCAGAATAGTTCTTATTTTTGTTTTTGTCAGCCTAGAAAAGAGGCCGCACCTGTCACAATGGATTCACAATTCCTATTCTGTTAACTTCCATGTTGATTACGCAAATCACATCTCCATGTCCAAATAATTTACGCGAAGCTGCAACGCCATTGGCCAGATCTGATTACAGTCAACTCAATTACTTCCAATGATAAATAGTTTGGTTTTTCTTTCTTTGAGAAGAAGCAAATGAATAGTCTTTGATTTGTTTGACATTATACTCATCGTTTTTACTAGAATTTTTTGTCAGACAAAAAGTAGTGTCCCAGTTTGATCAACAATTTATCAGACAACCAACAGTATCCCAGTTTGATCAACAATTTGTCAGACAACCATTAGTGTCCCAGTTTCATCAACAACTAACATTTTGTAGGCGTGTCTAAAAAAAGAAATCTTTTTCTCATTACATGTAAATGTTGCAGTCTTGGAAGAACATACTGTCTTTTCTTATCCTGTTATTTTTAACAGCTCAAATTTACTTTCTTCTATACATTCTGTGAATAACATCGGACAACCAAAATGCATTCTGCAGTATTTCGGTATGTTCTTTACACCATCCTATACAAATCTATGCTTCTGTGTTAGTGTTAATAATGTTTATGCCGATGAACTGGCACACAGTCTTGGTGTAACAAGTCTCCTCACTCATTGGCTGCAGTAAACAGAATCTGTCACATACATAGACTTTGATCGCTTCTGTCTGTACTGAGAAATATGGCCACATACAGCAGGAAACAGACATCTGCAAGAATTGGCTTCAGTGAATCATTGCTGGCCAAGTTCTTCCATTACTTTCATAGTAATTTGTTTTGGTACCATTACCTACTACTACTACTACTATCTCTACTACTACTACTACTACTACTACTACTACTACTACTACTACTACTACTACTACTACTACTACTACTACTATTACTACTACTGCTACTATCACTACTACTACTACGAGTACATTTAATACTACTACTACTATTACTACTACTACGAATACTGTTACTATTACTACTAATACTACTATTACTATATTACTACTACTATTACTAGATACTACTACTACTATTACTACTACTATTAATACTACTACCATTACTACTACTACTATTACTACCACTACTACTACTACTACTACTACTACTACTACTACTACTACTAAAAGGTAAATGTGGCCAGATGTGAATCTGACAAAATCACACTTTCGTGTGCCTAAGGTTTTGGAACATCGTATCCCCAATATGCCTTAATGGCACTGAAACGAGTATTTATCTTATCTTTACCTTTTTACTACTACCGTCACTGTTATTAATAATAATAATAGTAATAATGATAAGAATAATGATAAGAATAATAGTAACTTAAGGAATGGTAAAAGAAATAACGAAGAATGATAATTGGACGTAACTCTCCAGTACCGAAAGACAAGAAAGAAAGTATATCCGGATCAAGACATAAAAGATGACAGAGAGACTGAGATGAGGATAATGAGGAGAAAAGATGGGGCTGGAAAAAAAAAGATATAAAGAAGGTTCTGGGATTGTGCTGGAAAATTTGAAACTATAATCATGAAAACTATTCCAGGAGAAAAGAAGTTGGGACAGGGAGAGGGGAGAGAGCGGGGAATATATGGTAAGTATGATATATGATAAGTTGTACTATGACAATTAGGATAATAGAGTGCCTACTGACTCTCTGACTTCCCCGTGTATGATCTTGCCTTCCAGCGCACCAAACTGTCAATCTCTGTGGCTAACAGATGTAGAAGACAAAATAGCAACAAGTTGTGGACATGTGTAAAGATCTGGCGGAGAAGGAACTTTAAGATCAATTAGCAGGACACCATCAGAAATGAGGAGATTTGGAGACATATAGAATAGGAACCAATCAATGTACAGCACACACAATAATAGTGGCACACGTTGCAGAGGGTTTCAACTAGCCTATAAGGAGATTTTATCTTTTACTTAGGGGCCAAGAGGTTGCAGAGGATTTCCACTAGCCTGTAAGGAGATTTTATCTTTTAACATGAGGCCAAGATGTTGCCATGGATCTCCACCAGCCTGTAAGGAGATTTTATCTTTTAACATGAGGCCAAGATGTTGCCATGGATCTCCACCAGCCTGTAGGGAGATTTTATCTTTTAACCTGGGACCAAGAGGTTACAGAGGGTTTCCATTAGCCTGTAATGAGATTTTATCTTTTAACCTGGAACCACGACGCTGCCAATGGTCTCCACTAGCCTGTAAGGAGATTTTATCCTTTAACCTGGGGCCAAGACGTTGCCATGGATCTCCACCAGCCTGTAAGGAGATTTTATCTTTTAACCTGGGGCAAAGACGTTGCCATGGATCTCCACCAGCCTGTAAGGAGATTTTATCTTTTAACCTGTGACCCAGACGTTGCCACTTTTTTACAATCAGCGGCCCAGAGCTGACATGCTGACGTCATGGTTGGCGGACCACAGATGGCAAAGACCCTGTCCCACCTCTCCTTTGGTACTCCTTTTAACACGCCAGTCCTAGCCTGGCTAACCAGGCAGGGAACGCCATATTTCAACATGGTGGTGGAGTCTGCTAAAGAGGTACTGCATATTCCCTGGGGTATTTTTTGGTGCATCCGGGACTGAACAAAATATAGCTGTCATAACCCTCTCCCAAGCCGACAGGATGCTGTCCCTCAACATCTTCACAGCACCGACTGGAAAGAACACCGCCTCCCAGTTACAATAAGAAGAAGAAGAAGAAGATCATTTATGATCTCAAGTAAAACCACATATTTTTTACCAGTCTCCTAACTATCTCTGGAGATCTGCAGACCTTTTCCGGAATACACGTGGGCTTTTCGTGACCAACCCGTGGTTGTTGGCGGCACACCTGGGGACTCATCGCAACACACCTGGGGACCCATCGCAGCACACCTGGGGACTCATCGCGGCACACCTGGGGACTCATCGCGGCACACCTGGGGACTCATCGCGGCACACCTGGGGACTCATCGCAGCACACCTGGGGACTCATCGCAGCACACCTGGGGACTCATCGCAGCACACCTGGGGACTCATCGCGGCACACCTGGGGACTCATCGCGGCACACCTGGGGACTCATCGCGGCACACCTGGGGACTCATCGCGGCACACCTGGGGACTCTTCACAAGTACCGGCTGACAAACCATTGTTCTAGAGGTAAGAAGTGAGATTTGCTGCTGACGTTCCTTAACCCCATCGGTTTCTTCAACCGAACCAGCACGAGGATCAACTAGAAACAACGGGAACTAACTCTTCTCTCTGCCCTACTTCATTGATGAAATAAAGTATCTACCTCAGTGGAACATCACTGTTCTGCTAGAATACAGGAGCTTCAACTTTGATAGAAAACATATATACTGATCTGTTTCAATAAGGAACAGTTATAATTACTTGGCGGGTTGAGTACTTCTGCACTAAATAATTTCCCACTTTATTGGAAACTGCATTATCGCAACACACCGTTTTATTGCTCGATAATGTTCTAGTGATCGACAGATAGTAACACCATCATCATCGTCTTGTCTGGAGCCGTAAATCTCGAGCTGACGGCTACTGATGGTTCGATGGCAGCGGTGCCGACTCATATCCATTACAGTAATTATTTGAACCGGTGCAATATATTTTCTTGCGCACTCAGTACAACGACTTGCTCTTGAGAGTGCAATCTAAAGTTCATACTCTAGACACAGTAAATTGCAGCTGTTGTAGAAAACGAAGAAAATACACTTTTGCTCTTTTCCTAAAATAGAGTCAGTATTTACCCACATTGCCGTAATTCTGTTTCGAAAATATCGTCGTTCCTCTCCCCCCCCCCCTCCCCCCAACAAACACACACATACACAAACACACACACACCCAAACTGCAGCCGCTGAACTGTCTTGAATCCTTGAACTATCATTTCTATTGATGAATCACAACAAGTAGAGTGTTGTATTGCCTCACCGTTCGTTGCTAAAAATGTTGCTGGTTTGATTTCTGTAATTACTTCACATCGAGAATTGCGTAAATCACGTTGTAATCATGGGTACTAAATGTCTCCATGTTTAACTCCTAATTGTAGTACATTGACAATTTCTTACTAAGACTGGTTTTCGTTAAAAGTGGCCAAAACTGCTAATCATACAACTCTAAAATTTCCCGTATATTATCATATAATTCCTATTATTAATGGCATTTATAGCAATATACATTATAATAAACAGTGTACCGCACATGACTCTCTATCTCTTGTCAGCAGATGTTCTACATAAGAAAACAAATTGGATAGTGTAGTCTTAAAGACAAGCAGATTAACAAGAACATTTTGATCAATCTATCACAAATTTTAAAAAAAGCGCTGCATATAGTGCCTGGACACGATAGTACAAACAAGAAAAATTTAGTCTCATTTCTTAACACTTAAAACTGACCTGGTTATGAGAGAAGTTAGTTCAAAATCCATATGGTGTTTCACATTACAACTGTTCATCCGTTAACAAGTCAATAAATGCAAATGTCCATGTTTCAGTTGTGTATGTTTACTCCTAACTATGAAGAGAAGAGTGGAATTTAGCCATCAACTAACTCACTCCACTGTGGGCCTCTACAAACGCCAGCGGCCCTGGAAGATTCGCGCAGGAGCATGAAAGCGCGCACAGCAGCGGCGGACGAGCTCTGTCTGGTCGGTACTTGTGCCACTAGCCCGGGTGTTGCTTGTGGGGTGGGCGCGTTACATCTCGTGAACAGTGCCGGACTGGGGAGAATGCTTGTATAGATTGTGATCACTACCGCCTGATGAAGCAAATGATTGTGTCCTTCGTGGCAGTTTTGTGTGTAGGAAACTGACCAAACATACTTGTCATACTCTGAGATAAGTTAGTCGCAAGCTTAACTACAGTGGCAGCAAGGCTTGTGATACGCGTACAACGTAGAAGTGAAGCAAAGATGACTTAACTAGAACGCGCCACATTTATCAGTTCCAGCATCTCAGATCTAACAGATCTTGTCCCAGCACATCTCTCTTGATGTATTTATTACGAGACCCAGCCCGGGAAAACGGGACGGATCTGGTTCCTCTGTGGTGGAGTTCTTCGCGAAGTTAGCTTATTTTTGTTAAGGTCCACCCTTAGTCTTCAGACTAGCTACCGTAAATCACTCATAATCTGATACAGTGTTTGTGTTTCTGCATCTTCACAGCTTCGACAGCTAAGGATATCTGGCAGTTTTAGGGAGATAACATAACAAAACCTACAGCAGCAAGAACACACTCACGAGCCCAGGAACGTCTCTTATCTCAGACGGTTGTGGAATATGACATATACCTTCCCCTATATTGTCTCTGTATGTGGGAAAAGATACTGTCTGTGTATGTGGGTAAAGATATTGTCTGTGTATGTGGGTAAAGATATTGTCTGTGTATGTGGGTAAAGATATTGTCTGTGTATGTGGGTAAAGATATTGTCTGTGTATGTGGGTAAAGATATTGTCTGTGTATGTGAGTAAGTATATTGTCTGTGTATGTGGGTGAAGATACTGCCTGTGTATGTGGAAAAAGATACTGTCTGTGTATGTGGATAAAGATACTGCCTGTATATGTGGATAAAGATACTGCCTTTGTATGTGGATAAAGATACTGCCTGTGTATGTGGATAAAGATACTACCTGTATATGTGGATAAAGATACTGCCTGTGTATGTGGATAAAGATACTGCCTGTGTATTTGGATAAAGATACTGTCTGTGTATGTGGGTAGAGATGCCCTAAGAATAACGGAATCAGAACTACCAAAAAAAAACCGAAAACTTCTACTTCATATCATAACAATCTGTTGTACTAGATGTGGCGGAATATCACAACAATATGTTTTACTAGATGTGGCGAATTATCACAACAATCTGTTGTATTATATGTGGCGGATTATCACAACAATCTGTTGTACTAGATATGGCAGATTATCACAACAATCTGTTGTACTAGATATGGCAGATTATCACAACAATTTGTTGTAACAGATATGGCAGATTATCACAACAATCTGTTGTACTAGATATGGCAGATTATCACAACAATCTGTTGTACTAGATATGGCAGATTATCACAACAATCTGTTGTACTAGATATGGCAGATTATCACAACAATCTGTTGTACTAGATATGGCAGATTATCACAACAATCTGTTGTACTAGATATGGCAGATTATCACAACAATTTGTTGTACTAGATATGGCAGATTATCACAACAATCTGTTGTACTAGATATGGCAGATTATCACAACAATCTGTTGTACTAGATATGGCAGATTATCACAACAATCTGTTGTACTAGATATGGCAGATTATCACAACAATCTGTTGTACTAGATATGGCAGATTATCACAACAATTTGTTGTAACAGATATGGCAGATTATCACAACAATCTGTTGTACTAGATATGGCAGATTATCACAACAATCTGTTGTACTAGATCTACCGGTACACCGTAGTAAGGAAGTATGTGCTGCTGAAGATAGAGTAGCTTACAGAGGAGTCAAAAAAGATAAGACAGATTATAGAGGAGTCTACAGAAGATAAAGTAGATTAAAAAGGAGTCAATAAAAGATAATGCTGATTATAGAGGTGTCTACAGAAGATAATATATATTCCAGAGGAGTCAATAAAAGATAAGGTAGATTATACAGGAGTCAATAAAAGATAAGACTGATTATAGAGGAGTCAATAAAATATAAGGCAGTTTATAGAGGAGTAAATAAAAGATAAGGCAGATTATTGAGGGATCAATAAAAGATAAGGCAGATTATAGAAGGGTCTACAGAAGATAAGGTAGATTACAGAGGAGTTAATAAAAGATAAGACAGAATTTAGAGGAGTCTTCAGAATTTAAGGTAGATTAATGTGGAGTCTATAGAAGATAAAGTAGATTACAGAGGAGTCTACATAAGATAAGACGGATTATAGATGAATCTCTGCTTTTTATCTTCTTCTCCGAGAATTAAAGAAAGCTACCGTAGCCTGTTCTTGATCCGACATCTAAATTCATCATTTTCATTACACCAGGGATTGCAGAGAGTACAAATTTCTTTCACATTTCCCCATTTTACGTCAGGAGCTTGCATTGCGTCACTGACTGAGATTAGAGGAAGGCTGGTATATGTGTGGAATGTGTGTGTGTGCGCGCGCATGCGCGTTTCGCTTCACTGCTCATAAATGAATTAAGAGAGATATATGTTTGTTCTGGTGAACAAAGGTTTTAAAAAATGCGGAATGGGATTTTCGGTAGTAATTCTTTAGTTGCGTGTTATTTTGCTTTTCTGTGTGTGCTTGTTTGGTAAGGATGTTGATGTTTTTTTGTAAAATGTTCAGATGTCATTAGGGCAAGTAATTAGAGACAGTTCACTTCTTCCATCGTCAATCGTTACTTAGTACAGGCTACGGGAAGTAGTAGTAGTAGTAGTAGTAGTAGTAGTAATAGTAGTAGGTAGTAGGTAGTAATATTAGTAGGTAGTAATATTAGTAGTAGTAGTAGTAGTAGTGGTAGTAGGTAATAGCAGTAGTAGTAGTAATAGGAAGAGGAGGAGGTAGTAGTAGTAGTAGTAGGTAGTAGTAGTAGTAGTATTAATAGTGATAGGACGAGGAAGAGGTAGTGGTAGGTGGTAGTAGTAGTAGTAGTAGTAGTAGTAGGAGGAGGAGGAGGAGAAGGTATTAGTAGCAGGTAGCAGTAAGAGGAGGAGGAGGAGGAAGTAGTAGTAGTAGGCAGCAGTAGTAGTAGGAGGAGCTGGTAGTAGTAGTAGGTAGTAGTAGGAGGAGGAGGAGAAGATAGTAGTAGTACGTAGTAGTAGTAGGAGGAGGAGGTAATGGGACTAGGTAGTAGTGGGAGCAGGAGGAGGAGGAGGTAGTAGTTGTAAAAGGAGGAGTAGGTAGTAATACTAGGTAGTAGTAGTAGTAAGTAGCAGTAGGAAGAGGAGGTAGTAGTAGTAGATAGCAGTAGTAGGAGGAGGAGGTATTAGTTGTAGTAGGAGGAGTAGGTAATAGTACTAGGTAACAGTAGTAGGTAGCAGTAGGAATAGGAGTTAGTAGTAGTAGGTAGCAGTAGGAGGAGGAGGTAGTAGTACTAGGTAGTAGTAGTAGGTAGCAGTAGGAAGAGGAGGTAGTAGTACTAGGTAGTAGTAGTAGGTAGCAGTAGGAGGAGGAGGTAGTAGTAGTAGGAGGAGGAGGTAGTAGTAGTAGGAGAAGGAGGTAGTAGTACTAGGTAGTAGGAGTAGGTAGCATTAGGAGGAGGATGTGGTAGTAGTAGGTAGTAGTAGTAGTAGTAGTAGTAGAAAGAGGTAGTAGTACTAAGTAGTAGTAGTAGGTAGCAGTAGGAAGAGGAGATAGTAGTAGTAGGCAACAGTAGTAGGAGGAGTAGGTATTAGTACTAGGTAGTAGTAGTAGTAGGTAGTTGTAGTATTAGGAGGAGGTAGTAGTACTTGGTAGTAGTCGTAGGTAACAGTAGGAAGAAGAGGTAGTAATACTAGGTAGCAGTAGTAGGAGGAGGTAATATCAGTTGGTAGTAGTAGTAGTAGTAGTAGTAGTAGTAGTAGTAGGAGGAGGAGGAGGAGGAGGTAGTGTGACTAGGTAATAGAGGGAGGAAGAGGAGGAGGTAGTAGTTTTAGGAGGAAGAGTAGGTAGTAGTACTAGGTAGTAGTAGTAGTAGTAGTAGGTAGCGGTAGGAAGAGGAAGAGGTAGTAGTAGTAGCTAGCGGTAGTAGTAGGAGGAGATAATAGTTATTGGTGGTAGTAGTAGTAGTAGTAGTAGTAGTAGGAGGATGAGGAGGAAGAGGATGAGCAGGAGGTGGTTGGACTACGTAGTAGTGGAGGAGGAGGAGGAAGCAGTAGTACTAAGTAGTAGTTGTAGGTAGCAGTAGGAGGAGGAGGTAATAGTAGTTGGTAGTAGTAGTAGTAGTAGTAGTAGTAGTAGTAGTAGTAGTAATAGTATTAATAGCAGTAGTAGCAGGAGGAGGAGTAGGTAGTGGGACTAGGTAGTAGTGGGAGGAGGAGGTAGTAGTAGTAGGAGGAGGAGTACGTAGTAGTACTAGGTAGTTGTGGTAGGTAGCAGTAGTAGAAGGAGGAGGTAATAGTAGTTGGTAGTAGTAGTAGTAATAGTAAGAGGAGGAGGAGGGGGGAAGAGGAGAAGAAGGTAGTGGGACTAGATGGTAGTGGAAGGAGGAGGAGGTAGTAGTTGTAGGAGGAAGAGGTAGTAGCAGTAGTAGTAGAGGAGGAGGAGGTAGTAGTAGTAGTAGTAATAGTGGTATTAGGAAAAGGAGGTAGTAGTATGTCGTAGTAGTATTAATAGGTAGTAGTTAGTAGTAGTAGTATGAGGAGGAGGAGGATGCTGTAGTAAGTACTAGTAGTAAGTAGTAGTAGTAGAAGGAAGAGGAGGAGGTAGTAGTAGGTAGTAGTAGTTTTAGTCGTAGTAGTAGTAGAAGGAAGAGGAGGAGGTAGTAGTAGGTAGTAGTAGTAGTATTAGGAGAAGGAGTAATAGTAGTAGTAGTAGTAGTAGGAAGAGGAGGAGGAGCTGGAGGAAGAGGAGGAGGCAGTAGTAGGTTGTAGTAGAAGTAGCTGCAGTAGTCATATGGTCGTACAAAACAAGCAAATAATCAATGATTATCTCTCAATTATTCAATTTGATTATCTCTCAATTATTCAATTTGATTATCTCTCAATTATTCAAGCTAAGTTCCGTTAATAATTGCCTTTGAACGTAAATGCTACAGAAGAGTTCTCCAAATATCGTGGACACAAAAAAGAACAAATATATCTATACTACAAGAGCTTAATATTGAAGAAGGCTGGCTAGTAAAGAGGATTAAAGAGAGAAAACTTAAATATTTTGGACACATTAAACGTCATGAGAATTTAGAGAAGACCGTCTTGGAAGGGTACATAATGGGAAAAAGAAAGAGAGGAAGACCAAGGCGAAGATGGCTGCAAGACATCGTTGACGATCTGCAAATGGATGCATCAGCAGCAGGCCATCTTGCTCACTACCGAGAGGCCTACAGGAGAGCTGTTTGGGAGGCAAAGTTCCGCAGGGGACATCCAAATGAATGAATGAATGAATGAATGAATGAATGAAGTTCCGTTTAATATCAATGTTTTATTTTGTATTTTTCATTCATTTTTTTCTATTGTTTTTTGTTTGTTATTTCATTAACTTAGTTTAATGTAATCCTATACTTTGTCTCCTCCATCTTATTCTTCGTTCTGTTTGTTATTTCATTAACTTAGTTTAATGTAATCCTATACGTTGTCTCCTCTATCTTATTCTTCGTTCTGTTTGTTATTTCATTAACTTAGTTTAATGTAATCCTATACGTTGTCTCCTCTATCTTATTCTTCGTTCTGTTTGTTATTTCATTAACTTAGTTTAATGTAATCCTATACGTTGTCTCCTCTATCTTATTCTTCGTTTTGTTTGTTATTTCATTAACTTAGTTTAATGTAATCCTATACGTTGTCTCCTCTATCTTATTCTTCGTCCTGTTTGTTACAGTTTGACGAAGTCAAAAACGCCGAAACGTCACAGCTTTGTTTTCGTTAAATAATAAAGCTGTTCCTACTTTTTTTCTAGTTTTTTACATTTTGGTATCACAGCTTTACTGCAGAGCTGTGTGTACAGGTGTATACTTAATCATTCATTCATTCACTCATTCACTTGCATGTCCGTTGCGGAACATTGCCTCCCTAACAGCACTCCTGTAGGCCTCTTGGTTGTGAGCAAAATGGCCTGCTGCTGCTGATGCATCCATTTGCAGATCATCAACGATGTCTTGCAGCCATCTTCGCCTTGGTCTTCCTCTCTTCCTTTTTCCCACTATGAACCCTTCCAAGACGGTCTTCTCTAGATTATCATGACGTTTAATGTGTCCAAAATATTTAAGTGTTCTTTGTTTAATCTTCTTTACTAGCCAGCCTTCTTCAATATTAAATTCTTGTTGTATGGATATAGTTGTTGTTTTTTTTTGTGTCCATGATATTTGAAGAACTCTTCTGTAGCATTTACATTCAAAGGCATTTATGTGTTTCTCAGCTGTTTTGTTAAGTGTCCAGGTCTCACAGGCATATGTTGCGATGGGAAAGATGCATGCCCTTAAAAATCTTATATTTTTGTAGTTCTGTCTGTTCCTCTCCACAGCTTCTTTAGCTGTTTTACTTTCTGAAGAGCGATGGGTGTTCTCCTTTTAATTTCCCTCATTGTGTCTCCATTATTAGTTAGTAATGATCCAAGATATTCAAAACTCTCCCCCTCTTCCAGTTTTTGTATACTTATACACTATACTTATACACTATACTTATACACTATACATATACACTATCGGATATCACGAAATGACCATGATTTTTTCTGTTTTTCCACTTTCATTTCAGAGATCTTTCCAATCATTTCCATGTTGCCCCTCAAGAGTTCCCATTTTCCTCGTTTGTTACATGATCATTATATGACATTCCGATAATTCTCATGTCAGCTCTCGTGTATGATGTTTAGATTCCTGATCCAGAGTGCCCTGGCAATGTTTCGCAACAGATCGGCCCCAATTCTCCGAAGATCTATTGACTTCAGCCAACAAGAAATAACAGTGGCATATTTCTATAGAGATTTGCCAGTGCACAGTGCGCTATCTCTCTCTCTATCTGGTTAAAGAAATGTCGATAATTCCAAAGTTTTTGAAATTCCTAACAATGATCGACATTTTATATTGTTATCATTTGCAAAAGCGTTAGAGGGTCATCTATCTGCATTCTCCAAAAATATCATTATCAGGTGCCATGCCAACATGCACAAGTAATCATGTTTTTTGTTTTGTAGGGAACGCTCCCTTGGTCATTCTGCCCATGTATAGTTTTATGCATTCCTTGCCCTCTTGTGCCTTGTAGTTTTCAAGTGATTATAAGATTTTGTTTATAGAAATTTCTTGGGAATTATTTTTCGATTTTGTTTTCTTTTTAGTTCAGGAAATTAAACGATAGATGTAATACTACAGCAAAATAAGATTTACAGCACTGAGAAAATCATCATCATCATCATCATCGTCGTCGTCATCGTCATCATCATCAACTTTGTGAACCAACTCCTCGAAGAAGCTCAGAAGCAAGAGATATCCAGGATGCGCTCTCTCGTGCCAAACTGTTTTTTGTCCCTATCTTCACTATGTCCATTTCTTCATATTGTTCATCTCTTGATGTTGTCCATCTCTTAACTTTATTCATCTCTTAATGTTGCCCATCTCTTCATGTTATCCACCTTTTGATGTTCCCAATCTCTTCACGATATTCATCTCTTATTGTTATCAATCTTATTCACGTTATTTATCTCTTGATGTTATTCGCTTCTTGATGCTGTCCGTCTCTTCACGTTATTCATCTCTTGATGTTAATCATCTCTAACGTTATTCATTTCTTAATGTTGTCCATCTCTTCGTGTTATATATCTCGTGATGTTATTCATCTCTTCACATTATTCTTTTCTTAATGTTATCAGTTTTTTTCACGTTATTCATCTATTTCATCTCCTGAAGTTGTCCGTCTCTTCACATATATCTATTATGTACTTATGTATGTATATATATAAGTTATATATGTGTGTATGTAGGTATGTATATATGTATAAAATGTATATGTGTGTGAATGTGTGTATGTATGTATGTGTGTGTGTAATTAGAGAACCTGTCTCATCCGACAATCTAAAAACACTCATTCACAACAACCATCAGCGTCAAAATGTGAATTACAAGTAGAAATCTTTAGAAGGATTCAAACACAGGATTAATAGGATTAAACGTTAAAATGTGAACTACAAGTATGAATCTTTAGAAGGATTCAAATACAGGATTAATAGGATTAAACGTTAAAATATGAATTACAAGTATGAATCTTTAGAAGGATTCAAACGTAGGATTATTAGGATTAAACGTTAAAATGTGAACTACAAGTATGAGTCTTTTGAAGGATTCAAACGCAATATTAATAGGATTAAACGCTAAAGTATGAATTACAAGTATGAGTCTTTTGAAGGATTCAAACGCAATATTAATAGGATTAAACGTTAAAATATGAACTACAAGTATGAGTCTTTTGAAGGATTCAAACGCAATATTAATAGGATTAAACGATAAAGTATGAACTACAAGTATGAGTCTTTTGAAGGATTCAAACGCAATATTAATAGGATTAAACGATAAAGTATGAATTACAAGTATGAGTCTTTAGAAGGATTCAAACGCAATATTAATAGGATTAAACGTTAAAATATGAATTACAAGTAGGAGTCATTACTAGGATTCTAACTCAGGATTAATATGATTAAACTCTACTCGAATTAGGATTCTCCGCGTAAAGCCTTGTCCTCTCGGTGGGGCAAGATAAGTGATAAAAAAAACATGATATGGAGCAGTGGAGTTATCAGTCTCACCATTTTTGGCAATGCGGGCCGTATATCGACGTCACGGGCTGCAAGGAACGCGGTGAAACCATTGCATAAATCAAGGGACTGCACCGAAATTGTTTCAAAAATTCCAATTACGGGCCCTGTCAAGACTAGGATATTGGTCTCGCAAGAGCTTCTACAGGAAAATAGCTGAAGTCTCTAGGCTGCAGAGTGAGAGAAAGAGAGAGAGAGGGAGGGAGAGATTGGCGCAGAGGGAGATAGAGGGAGGCGCAGAGGGAGCGAGAGAGAGGCGCAGAGTGAGAGGGAGAGAGAAAGGGAGGGAGGGAGAGAGAGGCGCAGAGTGAGAGGGAGAGAGAGAGGTGGCGAGAGAGAGAGAGAGAGAGAGAGAAAGAGGCGCAGAGGAAGAAAAAGAAGAAATAAAACAGTAAAATATATATGGAAGAGGAGATAACCGAATATGTGTGTATGTGTGTTCTTGACGGCTTGAGAGTGAAAGAGCAGGCGAGAGAGGAGGCCATTTCTCAATATATTCTAGCTAATGTTTGTGTATGCGTGTGTATGTATGTATGTGCAACAAGAGATTATATGTATATATATATATGAAGAAAATTAATATATCTAAAAATAGCCACAGATACGGTTTGATGGCGGGAGAATTATGACAAATAATAATGAAAAACTAAAAAAAAAAGCATAATAGAAAGCTCCAGACAATCAAGAAAAGAGGCAAACATGAAACCTGCTCCTGAACCACATAAATCAAACAGCCAATCTAAATGCTTCTTTTCATCCGGGGCTGCGGATTATTACAGCCAATCACCGCGACGGGCTTCTAAAGGGGGAATCAATCCGCGCAGAGCGGTCAATTTTTGCCGTGACGTCACTGGAGGTCAGAGGTCACGGGCAGAGAGAAATGTTCTCCTAAATAACTGACCATTTAAACGTCAGCGAAGATCAAAGTTTACTGCTCGTGAAGTGTTGGATGGGATGCACGATGGCTACCTTCACTGCCACTTTTATGGTTTGAAGCCGGCAGCAATTTGAATAAACAGAACTTTGATGTTAAAATAACAGCTTTATACTGAAGCAATTTCAGGCTTCACAAGTATTATACATATATATTTGAGGGCGAGTCAAAAAGTAACCTTAATATTTTAAAAATCTAAATCCAGTATTAGACATTTGTAGTACAGATAAGTTATGCCATCCCTGATATATGTATGCTAAGAAACGTTTGGCATTTTGGAAATATGACGTCAACAGACCAGATTATGGCCGCTCTTCTGGAAAATGCAGGCAAATGGTGACATGTGTGTTGCTTCAGAAGTTATATGAAAGACGAAGGAAGTTTAAAAGTGAGGTGTCAAATCTGGCGCATGCAACTAGCTTCGGCCGACCTCACACTGCAAATGGGCCTGACGCTAATGCTGAAATGGAATGAATGATACGAAAAAAAATAGATATGCAAAAAATCGATGAGGCTGCTAAAGAAAAAAAAAGATTAGTCTTGGTTTGTCACATCACATTATTCACGACTTACTGCAGTACAGAAAAGTCTCCGCCAAGTGAGTACCAAAAACAGTTCACTCCCGATGTGAAAGAAGGTCATGGGGATGATTGTGAAACTCCTTTATGACGCTTTGAAGCTGAAGGAGATGGCCTTCCACAAGCACACGTTTTTTTCATGCGTAATCCAAGCATTATTCAGGCGGTGACAGACCTATACTGGACATGGTGGGCACGAATAATTAGTGCATAAGTATATAAGACTATATCATCAATATGTACAGAAGCCGCCTAGCGCTTAAGAACCTATACATTCAGAAATATGGGACGCTGGACCCACAAGGTTTAAACTCGCAATTCACTACACCTAAAATTCCCGTCTTCCACAATCATATTCCTTCTGCACTGAGTTCCACTCCTTTTTCATTTGTAATACGTAGTTCAGAACCTCGTCACAGCATCAGATTACGACACCTCTACCCCAACTATAATCACCTAATCATCTATTCCAGTTTCTCCCGGCTAGATTAAAATTATATCACTCTCTCTCAACCTTCTTTCCGCGGTTCCCCCCTCCACTCCCCCCCCCCTCCCGTTATGACCCACCTATCACACATCACAAGCCTCCATTTAAACATTCTCTGCCCTCCACCATGCCACTTCTGAACACAGTCTCTTACAACTTACTTTTTCTATACGAGTAGCATTCGTGTGAATTTATATTTTATCTTCTCTCTCTATTTCTTCGTCCTGTGTGTTTTTGTATGATAAAGGCTCACGCCGAAACGTCACAACTTTGTGCGCATTAATAATAAAGCTGTTCCTACATTTTTCCTACCTGATAAATTTTGAACGTGGTAGAGATTTGCTGAAAAGCGATAAGGAGCTTTGTGTAATATGTGCTCACTTTATTTTAAGAAAATAAAAGTAAAATAACTTCTTTCCACTTACTCTCTTGCCTCTATCTATCTATCTATCTATCTATCTATCTATCTATCTATCTATCTATCTATCTATCTATCTATCTATCTATCTATCTATCTATCTATCTATCTATCTATCTATCTATCTATCTATCTATCTATCTGTCTGTCTGTCTGTCTGTCTGTCTATCTATCTATCTGTTTGTCTGTCTGTCTGTCTGTCTGTTTTCCCATTATGTACCCTTTCAAGACTGTCTTTTCTATATTATCATGACGTTTAATATGTCCAAAATATATAAGTTTTCTCTGTTTAACCTTTCTTACTAGCCAACCCTCTTCAATATTAAGTTCTTGTATTACGGATATATGTGGTTTTTTTTTGTGTCCATGATATCTGAAGGATTCTTCTTCAGTAATTACATTCAAAGGCATTTATGTGTTTCTCAGCTGTTCTGTTAAGTGTCCAGGTCTCACAGGCAATCACAAAAAAAAGTACTGAAGAAGTAAGAGATAAGGCTACCTTATTTAGAAAAGGTGCTGAATAATGTAAGAGACGCAAATAAGGACGGGAGAGAAAAACCCAGCCCGCTGTGGGGGTATGTAATAATATTACCCCTCGCAGATATGCCATCGTATTTTTTTATTATCACCCGAAGTTTCTTTCCTTCCCCAGCTTTTTCTAGATGAAAATCTAATGTGCTTGCACTAATACGTAGGAGGATTTTTTTTTCTTTTTCTTAAGAGTTATTAATTGGAATCTTATTTCCAGGCACATTATAAGGTATTTTTTAAAATTATCGATGAGAACATTATTAGAAAAAAAATGATGTAAAAGTTATCTTGTCAAGGGCTGAAACGAAGAAAAGGAAGAAGTTGATGATTAAAGGCAGTCGCAGTTCAGTGCGAAAGTAGGCTATGAACATGCTCAAAACTGTCTTCGTCATTCGGCCTTTATTAGAGGCCGACGTCTATTCAAGGCAGGCGTTTATTCGGAAAATGCCAATTACCGTTCTGTGGCGTCGGTATTAGCCTATACTAGTGTTTCCCAAATTGGGCGATAACGCTCCTTGTGGGCGCTGGAAAGGACGAGTGGGGCGGTGAAAGAAAAAGCCTCACGTGGCGGGGGGATCAGTGGGAGAGCAGTTGAAGGGGGGGGGGCGAGGGTTGTTGGAGGGAAAACGAAGCAGCAGACGGGAATAGTAACTCCTCAGAACTCTTCAGCCTGATGTTTAGGAACGTGTCCCTGCATGAAACTCATCCATCACATTAGAAGTTGAGAGAATAATGCAAATAGGTGAGTCATAAACGTACTCCTTCATATTGTTAAATAAACTAGTCTGCTTGTTGAAGTTTTTAGTTGTGTAATGCATGTCCTAGTTTAATAGGTCATTATACGAGTAATACATAAAAAGGGGGGGGGGGTGGGGAACGTAGAGGATGTCGAGTGGGAGAAAAGGGGGCGCCACCTCGAACAAGCTTGGGAATCACTGACCTATACCACGCGTCTTGTAATGACCCGGTGTTTATTTCGGACCCGGCGTTTATTGCAAGCACGCATTTATTCGAAACATTACTCAGAAACCTTCCACCCCCTCCCTCCAAATTCCCCCCCCCCCAAAAAAAAAAACACACCCTGCGTTTAATTGAGGCAGGTGATTATTTCATACAATTGTCAGATGTTATGACCACAATCTCATGATTTTATTTTTAAGAAAAGAAAAAAAAACATCATTGTCTTGTCTGTTAGTTTGATTCTGATTTATGTGTGCATTCTTATCAGTCACCTTTTCTTTCTCGCCATACAAATAATCAAATATTTTGTCTTGTCTTTGTATATTACGAGGGTCATAGTGAAAGTCGTGAGCAAACATTTTTTTTTTAAATCAGAATTTATAGATAGAGAAAATATAAATGTATTATTTTATCTGCATCCATTGCTCTTCACGTAGAAATCACATGACGCCACCATAATGTGTCACGTGACCACGCAGAGCATAAACAAAATGGCGGGTGCTGAAGTTTCGTTTCGTGAACACGCTGGTATTGAGCTTCTCGTTAAAGAGAAAATATCCGCTGCTGAAATTCATCAAAGACTTCAACTTGCATACGGAGATGTATTTATGGGTGCTAGCAGTGTTAGGAGGTGGGTGAAACATTTCAAAGATGGGAACATGAGCATCCAAGATATGTCTCTCAGCAGTCGGCCTCGAACTGCCTCCACTAAACGCAACGTGGAAAGGGTTGACATCATTAAAGAAGACAGACGTGTCACAGTGTCTGAACTCACTGTGAACCTTTGAATAGGACACACTGCAGTACAGGAAATGATTGAAACCCTAGGCTATAGAAAAGTTTGTGCCCGCTACGTCCCACAGGAGAGAACGTCCAGAAAGCAGTGCGTCTGTGCCGTCGGTCAGCTGGAACGGAATTCTACCTGGAGGGTATTTTCAAACTTGCAGAACGATGGGGAAAATGTGTGCAGAGAAATGGAGATAACGTTGAAAAGAAGAGAGTGCAAATGAAGGTCATATATTTATATTTTATCTATCTATAAATTCTGAGTTTAAAAAAAATTGCTCACGACTCTCGTATGTTTGTAATCTTGTTAGTCTTTTGTGTTTTATTTGTACTTTTTTTTTAGTCATTTGTATTTTCTTTTTTTACTCTTGTTAGACATTTGTGTTTTCTTTTTACTCTTGTTAGACGTTTGTGTTTTCTTTGTACTTTTATTAGACATTTGTGGTTTCTTTTTACTCTTGTTAGACATTTGTGTTTTCTCTGTACTCTTGTTAGCAACTTTGTGTTTAGTTTAGCTTCACAGCGGAGTCTTATGAGAACATACAGGCTGTTATATGTCTTCATGTTTTGACGAACAATTTTTTTTCTTTTAGTGACTCTCTCTCTCTCTCTCTCTTTCTCTCTCTCTCTCTCTCTCTCTCTCTCTCGCTCTTGGGTTCAGAAGGACAATCCTTTTGTCTGTTGGGAGATTAAAAAAACGAAGCCTGTAGAATATTTTCTTTTCTTAAGACACTATGAGGAAACGTAGGATACATAGACAAGAGTGTGGAGGAAATATAAATTTATATTTATAGCTTACAAATGCGTTTAGAAAATAGAAATCTATATTTCTAGCATACGCAGATAAATGCGTTTAGAAAATAGAAATCTATATTTCTAGCACACGCAGATAAATGCATTTAGAAAATAGAAATCTATATTTCTAGCATACGCAGATAAATGTGTTTAGAAATAGAAATCTATATTTATAGTATACAAGTGTGTTTAAAAAATATAAATCTATATTTCTAGCATACACAGACAAATGTGTTTAGGAAATAGAAATCTATATTTCTAGCATACGCAGATAAATGTGTTTAGAAATAGAAATCTATATTTATAGTATACAAGTGTGTTTAGAAAATATAAATCTATATTTCTAGCATACACAGACAAATGTGTTTAGGAAATAGAAATCTATATTTCTAGCATACACAGACAAATGTGTTTAGGAAATAGAAATCTATATTTCTTAGCTTAAACTTCAAGAGTGACCTGCTCAATCTGAAGTATATCACCGGATACGATCGGAAAAGAAGTTTTATATCGCCCACTAAATCTGACAAAACTACATCATTCATCCTATTAACTGTGTTCCAGATTTAGAATAAGGTTGACTTTTTTTTTTAGCTTTTAGCTCGTGGATGACAGAGCTGATAGTGAGTTTTCTTCACATGGCTGAGCAGTTGCACGTAATATCATAGTCAGTGATTTGATTCATACGTTTTTTCTTCATATGAAGTAAGTCTTTCGTCTACAGTTTTCCCAGGCCAGGTTCTGCCTATTTTGCTCTAGCATACTTTTCAAATTTATTATGGTCAAAACAAGAGCACCAGGGAAAGCAGGGAGGAGAACCTCAACCACAGCAGCAGCAGCATAAAGCTTTGAGTTGTCGCCAACAGGGAGACGCATAAACAGCGATAACACGGCTCAAACAGCAACATTCAGTCCAGAAAATCGAAGCCAGTGCAAAACTCGGTCGCTCCGGACTGTCCCACACACATAGATCTCAGAGTTTTGCTAGGCAAGCATAGATCTCATAGTTTGACTAAGCACCATAGATCTCAATGTTTGACTAGGCAAGCATAAATCTCATATTTTGACTAGGCAAGCATAGATCTCAGTTTTTTTTTAGACAAGCATAGATCTCATAGTTTGACTAAGCACCCTAGATCTCAGTGTTTGAATAGGCAAGCATAAATCTCATACTTTGACTATGCAAGCATAGATCTCATAGTTTGACTAGTCAAGCATAGATCTCATAGTTTGACTAGTCAAGCATAGATCTCATACTTTGACTAGGCAAGCATAGATCTCAAAGTTTGACTAGGCAAGAATAGATCTCATAGTTTGTCTAGGCACGCATATATCTCATAGTTTGACTAGGCAAGAATAGATCTCATAGTTTGACTAGGCACGCATAGATCTCATAGTTTGACTAGGCACGCATGGATCTCAAAGTTTGACTAGGCACGCATAAATCTCAAAGTTTGACTAGACAGAATAAATGTACTCCCGTAAATTGTACATGAAAGGGATAAAAGAAAACCGATATAATAACACTGCGATTTTCCTTACAAAGAAAAAAAAATGCTATGAATGCAACAGATGGAGGTAACGTTAAACTAAATTAAAATATCAGCCAATATCAAAAACACGTAATGACATAAAAGCAAATACATAAAACAACAGTAACATGTGGTACGTTTGATAATGAAGAATGATGTTTCTCAACGCTGGTTCGTGAACCACTTTTTCGAAAAAGAAAAAAAAATACTGCTGTGGTCATATTCTTCACAAGGGACCGGTTACTACAAAATATGGATAAAATGTGTGTATACCATCCAACTGCGTTTCAGTTTTGGGGTGTTAGTATATACAACTAAAGATACAGAAAGTCACTGCAGTAGAACTGTCAGAACAAGTTATAAGAGTTGTTAAGAGAAGGTCGGAGAAGCTTTATTCTTTAATGGGGCACGCAGATGTAGCAAAACTTTCTCTGTTTGTTTGTGCGTAAGAAAAGGTTAAAAAGAAACCTTACAACTGCGTGTCTCGTTAAAGAATAAAGTTTGTTTCTGCCTTCTCTTTTTTATATAGTCTAATTCAGATGAATAATTTATCTTTTCGGGTAAATAAGATGGCCTTGAGGTACATCCGTCTCTTCTTCTTCTTCTGCTTCTTCTGTCTCTCTGCAAATGCGAACGTGATGTTCTTTGCAACCGAAGAGATGAAGGAATTGAGGTACAGCAATATGTCGGACTTGGAGGGGGTTACAGTGTCGGACTGGGAGCGGGTTACAGTGTCGGACTGGGAGCGGGTTACAGTGTCGCACTGTGAGTGGGTTACAGTGTCGGACTGTGAGTGGGTTACAGTGTCGGACTGTGAGTGGGTTACAGTGTCGCACTGTGAGTGGGTTACAGTGTCGGACTGTGAGTGGGTTACAGTGTCGGACTGTGAGTGGGTTACAGTGTCGCACTGTGAGTGGGTTACAGTGTCGGACTGTGAGTGGGTTACAGTGTCGCACTGTGAGTGGGTTACAGTGTCGGACTGTGAGTGGGTTACAGTGTCGGACTGGGAGTGGGTTACAGTGTCGCACTGGGAGGGGGTTACAGTGTCGCACTGGGAGGGGTTACAGTGTCGCACTGGGAGGGGGTTACAGTGTCGCACTGGGAATGGGTTACAGTGTCGGACTGGGAGTGGGATAGAGTGTCGGAATGGGAGCGGGTTACAGTGTCGCATTGGGAGGGGGTTACAGTGTCGCATTGGGAGGGGGTTACAGTGTCGCACTGGGAGGGGGTTACAGTGTCGGACTGGGAGTGGGATAGAGTGTCGGACTGGGAGCGGGTTACAGTGTCGGACTGGGAGCGGGTTACAGTGTATATTCTTGTAGTCCCTGAGCGTAGCTACAAAGCAAAGGGTGTGAAGTACTTCTTTAGCAGACTCCACACCCCTAGAGACTGTGACGATCCGTGTCCCGTGAGAAGAGCTCGTCTTTTTTTCTGTGGATAGTGATGGAATGGGACAAGGTTAAACTTCGCTGATTTGCCAAATGGGACAGCGTTTTCACATCCCTCTGACGCAGTTAGATATTCAGCTGTGTGTAAATGTTAGCTCTCCCAGCCAGTACTTACAAAACTAGATCTTCATAATCGCATCAGCAAGCAGAGTTTGTGTTGCAAGGTCCAGCATCTTGACAGTTGAGGCTCTTGTCTTCACATTTTGTCCTCGTTCCGCCTCACATGATTCTTGTGCCCTTAAACAGGGTTTCTCCCCCGCGTGACTTGCACTATCGCAAACTCGTCCCAGAGCTCATAGCTGATAGCAAGTACTTCCCAGACCTCATAGCTGATAGCAAGTTCTTCTAGACCTCATAGCTGATCGCAAGTTCGTCCCAGATCTCATAGACCACAGCAAGTTCTTCCCAGAGCTCATAGCTGATCGCGTGTTCTTCCCAGACCTCATAGCTGATATAGAAAACAAAAAATATGACTTTGATGAATTATAACTGAGTCTGTATTTCATTTGCGGTGTACCACGTGATCTTATTCATTGCATCACTTCACCATAAAATATCTGGTTGGGGAATACTGCTATATACGAGCGTATTTAGAAAACAGTTGGGGGGGGGGGGGGCGGTTTGGTCCAGGTGGGTGATCTAAACGACGAATTCTAGCAGCTGCCAAGGTTTCTAAGTGTCTGAAGGTTATTACATCAGAATTATGCCCACGTCTCTATGCCTGAAGGTTATTAAATCAGAGTTATGTTCACGTTGGGACATGTGCTCAGAATGACTGACAACTCACTACCAAAAATAGCACTAAGATGGACACCACAGGGGAACAGAAGTAAGGGTAGACCAAAAGAGACATGGAGAAGAACAACAGAAAGGATGTTGAGCAATAGAGGGCTCACCTGGGCAAGAGCAGAAAAAAAGGCGAAAGACAGGCATTTGTGGAAAACCCTTGCGGAAGCCCCATGTGCCCTGGGCACTTAAGGTTCAGAGAGAGAGAGAGAGATGTTCACGTCTCATTGCCTTAAGGTTATTAAATCAGAGTTGTGTCCAACTCTCAGTGCCTGAAGGTTAAACTATCAGAGTTATGTCCACCTCTCAGTGCCTGAAGGTTATTAAATCAGAGTTATGTCCACGTCTCAGTGCCTGAAGGTTATTAAATCAGAGTTATGTCCAACTCTCAGTGCCTGAAAGTTTTTAAATCAGAGCTATGTCCACGTCTCAGTGCCTGAAGGTTATTAAATCAGAATTATGTCCACGTCTCAGTGCCTGAAGGTTATTAAATCAGAGTTATGTTCACCTCTCAGTGCCTGAAGGTTACTAAATCAGAGTTATGTCCACCTCTCAGTGCCTGAAGGTTACTAAATCAGAGTTATGTCCACCTCTCAGTGCCTGAAGGTTATTAATCAGAGTTATGTCCACGTCTCAGTGACTGAAGGTTATTAAATCAGAGTTATGTCCACCTCTCAGTGCCTGAAGGTTATTAAATCAGAATTATGTTCACGTCTCAGTGACTGAAGGTTATTAAATCAGAGTTATGTCCACGTCTCAGTGCCTGAAGGTTATTAAATCAGAGTTATGTCCACCTCTCAGTGCCTGAAGGTTATTAAATCAGAGTTATGTAAACGTCTCAGTGACTGAAGGTTATTAAATCAGAGTTATGTCCACCTCTCAGTGCCTGAAGGTTATTAAATCAGAGTTATGTCCACGTCTCAGTGCCTGAAGGTTATTAATCAGAGTTATGTCCACGTCTCAGTGACTGAAGGTTATTAAATCAGAGTTATGTCCACCTCTCAGTGCCTGAAGGTTATTAAATCAGAATTATGTTCACGTCTCAGTGACTGAAGGTTATTAAATCAGAGTTATGTCCACGTCTCAGTGCCTGAAGGTTATTAAATCAGAGTTATGTCCACCTCTCAGTGCCTGAAGGTTATTAAATCAGAGTTATGTAAACGTCTCAGTGACTGAAGGTTATTAAATCAGAGTTATGTCCACCTCTCAGTGCCTGAAGGTTATTAAATCAGAGTTATGTCCACGTCTCAGTGCCTGAAGGTTATTAAATCAGAGGTATGTCCACGTCTCAGTGCCTGAAGGTTATTAAATCAGAGTTATGTTCACGTCTCAGTGCCTGAAGGTTATTAAATCAGAGTTATGTTCACGTCTCAGTGCCTGAAGGTTATTAAATCAGAGGTATGTCCACGTCTCAGTGCCTGAAGGTTATTAAATCAGAGTTATGACCAAGTCTCAGTGCCTGAAGGTTATTAAATCACAGTTATGACCAAGTCTCAGTGCCTGAAGGTTATTAAATCAGAGCTATGTCCACGTCTCAGTGCCTGAATGTTATTAAATCACAGTTATGCCCCTGTCTCAGTGGCTGAATGTTATTAAATCAGAGTTATACCCCTGTCTCAGTGGCTGAATGTTATTAAATCACAGTTATGCCCCTGTCTCAGTGGCTGAATGTTATTAAATCACAGTTATGCCCCTGTCTCAGTGGCTGAATGTTATTAAATCAGAGTTATGCCCCTGTCTCAGTGGCTGAATGTTATTAAATCACAGTTATGCAACTGTCTCAGTGGCTGAATGTTATTAAATCACAGTTATGCCCCTGTCTCAGTGGCTGAATGTTATTAAATCACAGTTATGCCCCTGTCTCAGTGGCTGAATGTTATTAAATCACAGTTATGCCCCTGTCTCAGTGGCTGAATGTTATTAAATCACAGTTATGCCCCTGTCTCAGTGGCTGAATGTTATTAAATCAGAGCTATGCCCCTGTCTCAGTGGCTGAATGTTATTAAATCACAGTTATGCCCCTGTCTCAGTGCCTGAATGTTATTAAATCAGAGTTATGTCTACGTCGCTGTGAATGAAGGCTATTAAATCAGAGTTATGTTCACGTCTCAGTGCCTGAAGGTTATTAAATCAGAGTTATGTTCACGTCTCAGTGCCTGAAGGTTATTAAATCAGAGTTATGTTCACGTCTCAGTGCCTGAAGGTTATTAAATCAGAGTTATGTTCACGTCTCTGTGCCTGAAGGTTATTAAATCAGAGGTATGTCCACGTCTCAGTGCCTGAAGGTTATTAAATCACATTTATGTCCCTGTTTCAGTGCCTGAGGGGTATTAAATCACAGTTATGTCCACGTCTCAGTGCCTGAAGGTAATTATATAAGGCTTGTGACCTCCTCTCATTGACTGAAAGTATCTAGATGTGGATTATGTGGCTTCTTTCACTTTGTTCAAGGCCCCTGCATTTTATCACCCCTCGATATAATACTTTGTCCCATCAAGGTTTTGGCTTCGTATTTCACTATCAGTTATTCTCACTGACCGGAGTTTTACCTTATTTTAAAAGTGTATCATGGTATAAAAGGATTGCTTTGCTTCCACGCCATTGATTTAGTGATAATATGCCCTGCTGTCTCTTCACTTTTTTTTCCAATTTGTAACAGAATATGTGATGGGAAGGGTGTACAGCCCTACACATGTTAACGAGGTAAGGCCCCTGAATGGCTGTTCACATTTTTGGTCAGGCTAGGTTATGGCCCTTGAACTCTCTCTCTCTCTCTCTGAACCTTAAGTGCCCAGTGCACATGGGGCTTCCGCAAGGGTTTTCCACAAATGCCTGTCTTTCGCCTTTTTTTCTGCTCTTGCCCAGGTGAGCCCTCTATTGCTCAACATCCTTTATGTTGTTCTTCTCCATGTCTCTTTTGGTCTACCCTTACTTCTGCTCCCCTGTGGTGTCCATCTTAGTGCTATTTTTGGTAGTGAGTTGTCAGTCATTCGGAGCACATGTCCCAACCATCGCCAGCGTCTTTCCTCAATAATTGTTGTCAGTGGTTTCATCTGCATTTCTGCCAATAAGATGTTATTTCTTATGGTGTTTGGCCAAAATATTTTTTTAATTCTACGTAAACATTTAGTCTGGAAAGAATTCAACTTGTTTTCTAAGGTTTTGGTGATTTTCCAGCATTCACTTCCATAGAGTAGTACACTTAGAACATTACTCTTAAATATCCTGATTTTCATATTTATGCTTAGTTTATTTGATTTCCATATATTCTGTAGCATTGCAAAAGCCTGGTTTGCTTTAGTAAGTCTGCTGTTGATGTCCTCTGTGCTGTCTCCATTTTCTACTACTCTGCTGCCAAGGTATACAAATTCGTTGACCTCCTCCACTAACTTGTTATCTACTCTGAGTACATTTCTGTTGTTCACATTTTGCTTCATTAACTTTGTCTTTCCTACGTTGATCTTTACTTCGTGCAGGGATGTTTCTCTCGAGAAGATTGCGCAGGTCTGACTGGCTGTTTCTGAAGTGTGAGGCTAAACTCGGAGAGTCTGTGAGTTGTGGGGATAGAGTCTGGGAGCTGTGGGGCTAGAGTCTGTGAGTTGTGGGGCTAGAGTCGGTGAGTTGACTGGGTAATGTCTGTGAGTTGTGTGGCTAGAGTCTGTGAGTTGTGGGGCTAGAGTGTGTGAGTTGTAGGGCTTGAGTCTGTGAGTTGTGGGGCTAGAGTCTGTGAGTTGTGGGGCTAGAGTCTGTGAGTTGTGGGGCTAGAGTCTGTGAGCTGTGAGGCTAGCGTCGGTGAGTTGACTGGGTAATGTCTGTGAGTTGTGTGGCTAGAGTCTGTGAGTTGTCTGGCTAGAGTGTGTGAGTTCTGGGGCTGGAGTCTGTGAGTTATGTGGTCAGAGTCTGTGAGTTAACGTGACTGGAGTCTGTGAGTTATGTGGCTAGAGGCTGTGAGTTGTGTGGCTAGAGTCTGTGATTTGTGTGGCTAAAGTGTATGAGTTGTGTGGCTAGAGTATGTGACTTGTGTGGCTAGATAGAGTCTTTGAGTTTATGGCTAAAGTTTATGAGTTGTGTGGCTAGAGCTTGTGAGTTTTGGGGCTAGTCTGAGCTTTTGTACTGCCAAGATGAGGTCTTGTACTGTAGGTTATACCTGCGGTCAGGGTAAACTGATCATCTTCGGTGATCTAACATTTCATGTTATATGACGACTCCATCTGTTGCTGTTAGATTGAGCCACACGGAAATGTTATCTCGGTATCGTCCTGCGCAGTTTGTTATGTATCTTGATGTGCTTCACAGACATTCGTCCATCATCATCCTGAGCCATTCAATAAGCGTACTGATGTTGCTCGACAACCAGCCTTGGTGAATCATTCTATGTTCAGAATGTACAACTCATTGTGAGATGTGCCACCTGGGTTGCCCGACAAGAGAATATCTTTTAGAACTTGTTGTTGTTGCTGTTGTTGTTATTGTAGTCAACCACTGTGTTATGTTGGAAATCATCTCACCAGTGCTTTCTCTTAGAGAAGAGGAACACTTGTTCCCACTGAGTCGGTGATACTGCCTCTGTTGACGTCATCATGGCTGTTACTGTCTGTTGTAACAATACGCTATAAACAGTAGACAGATAAGCTGTTGTTACTGTCTGTCGTAACAGTAAGTTATAAACAGTAGACAGACAAGCTATTGTTACTGTCTGTCGTAACAATAAGTTATAAACAGTAGACAGATAAGCTGTTGTTACTGTCTGTCATAACAATAAGTTATAACAGTAGACAAGCACGGGTTTTTGTTATGGCTTGTCGTAACAATAAGTTATAACAGTAGACAGGCACGGGCTGTTGTTGCTTGTTGCTGTTAACGTTTGATGAAGACGAAAGCCAAAATATCACATTGCTTGTCTGAACACTATATTAAAACTTCCCTTTCCAATTTTATCGTTAAAATTCGTAGTCAAAATAATCGTTAATTCTTTATTTATATACATATGTTCTACTTTATCCAATTTAAATCAATTACTTTTTTTTTGTAAAACCCAGACGTAAACATCTGACTACAAAACTAGCCTTGGTTTGGATAAACAGATTTTTGGACTTTTTTGTTCTATAGATATTCCTGGCAGACTTGGGTTCTCCCTCAGAGAGACTAGAAGACCAGAACGATTCAGATGAACTCCTGACCTGCATAAGCTGTTTATGAGACTCTCCTTGTCGGGTAGGCGTCCATCTTGACCTATGGGCCGTCACTGGGAAAGTTCGTAGTTTCCCCATAATTCCAGCTACCAGACTTTGGTATCCCAAATAACTTCTACAAGAACCCAAGCAAAGATTAGAAGCTTGCGGAGAACCACTAATAGCTCATAAAAAAAGCCAATTACTGCCATTTCTACAACTGAACGAAAGCCAGATCAGCTTTTTGTAAGACACATAATTAGAAAGTTCTTATTTACTCCTTCTTTCGTTCCAGATATAATTAGTTTGGCCCTTTCAGTCTACCAAAACCCTCTCGCTAGTCAGTGTGCATCACTGTCTGTCCATCAGCTTTCCCATCTACTTGCCGATCTATTCTTTTATCTATGTGCCATTCTACATAAGCGCAAAGGCGAGTAAAAAAAAACCAAAAAAAACTGAGATTTTGCCCCCCCCCCCCCCCACTACAAAAAACATCAATCAAACAGCAGGCATTTGTAGTATAGTTATGCTGTGCCATCCCCTTCTAGATATATGCCTGTATGCGGAGGTAGGCCGACCATTTTTGAAATATGACGTCACCCCGCCAGAGAAAAGATAGCCACTTCCTTGGAAACATGCTCGAGAGAAGAAAAGCGCCCAGTCAATCTATTCTGGAGTATCTGACGTCTTTAAAGTTGAAGGAAATGGCTGTCTACGACTTACAGTCACTGGATGCGAGTGCTGTAGACATTACTTAAGACAAACAAGCCAGAAAGGAGTGAACACATTCCTTCTTGCCAAAACCAACTCCATCGGCCTGAAAATTGATGTTCGCGATCTTCTGGGACTGTAAAGGTCCAGTTCTGGAACGTTACATGTCCAAATGAGCAGCAAAGTTCAATGAGCTGCCTGAGAATTACTTGAAGGCTGCCAGCAGGTCAAAACGTTGCGGTTTGCTAAGTTCTAGCGTTTTGCTACACCGTGATATCATGTAGCCTCACAAAGCACGGTCACAGATCTGCAAATTATGAACCTGCATTTAGAGTGTCTTCCACATCCTCCATGTTCACCCGATCTCGCACCATGTGATTATCATGCGTTTGAACCCCTCAAAGAGGCGCTATGTGGGAAGAAATTCTCTGCGATGAGATTAAAAAGACCATGCATGTTTGGCTCCAGACTCAGATATTTTTTTCTTCGAGAAATCCAAGCATTAATGGAGCAGTGACAGACCTGCATTAAATGTAGTGAGAATTATGTTGAAAAGTTATAACGAGTTTTCGTTTTACGTATGCATATGAAAAAAAAAACTGGGAAAAACCATCGAAATAGAGAACATAATGGACGCATTCTAAAACAAATGTCTAAGAAAAATACTCTCTATACAATGAAACGAGTTCGAAACTAAAGTAGAGATAAGAAAAACGAGCAGTAGCAAATACTCTCAGCAGAGATCAAGAAAAGAAGGTGGGCACATGTGAGCCGTGCGATGAGAAGTAACAATCAGAGAATCACAAAGCAAGCCACTAAATAGTAAAAAATCTGGGGGGCAAAAGAAAGATTTTTTAAAAAAGCCTGACATCGAGAGACCATAAAGAGAACACTGGCAAGAGAAGCTAAGACGACAGGCATCATAAACCTTGACAAGATTTAGAAGCTCGTCAAGAATAGAGACTCGTGACGAGAGCCATTGCGAGCCCTGTGTGACGCTTGATGGCACGGGAAGCATGTAAGATGTACATTTTCAGCCATACTTGTATAGTTTACTCAAGTAAAAAATTTAAGTAATTTTTTTGACTTACCTTTCTACGACTATTTATATATTATCAAAAAAAAAACGCATAAGCTTCATTTTTTATATGTTATGACAAAGTTTTTTCCCCGGGTATCTCAAACCACACCAAAAAATTGTCACCAAGATATCAGGCCCATGATTTACCGTGAATTTTGCTATTCTCGTGTATAGTCAGAACGCAGTAGCTGCCCATGCTAATCACGCATTTTTTTTTTACAATAACTCACTTTGCGTTTATATGATTTTTGTGGTGAGCACAACTCACTTCCAACGCAAATGAAACCCTATAAAAGGATGAGGTTACACAAACACATTCAGTTAATTTTCAAGCAGACAATTATGGCCCGTCTATCACAAAACTTATGAAACATTGCTGCAAGCAGGCGAAAGTCAAAGCCATGTTGCCAGGCATTTAAACGTGCAACAGAGTACCATCAGTCGAATTTGCCAACCTTTCCAAGCCATTGGCTCAGCTGAAGACCGGCACCGCAGTGGACGACCCAGGGTGACAACAGCAGCTGATAATCGCTTTATTCTAGTTCATCACCTCAGAAAGAGGTTTACAAAAGCTTCCTCAATGCCCAGTCATTGCTTGCAGGACGTTGTGTGTCTGATCAAACTGTCCGGAATAGACTGCATGAAGCTGGACTGGTGGCACGACGACCTCACCAAGGTCCTGTCTTAACGAGACGCCATCGCCAAAATGGACTTGTTTGGGCCAACCAGCATCGGCCCTGGACAACTGACAATCAATGGAGACGTGTCTGGTTTAGTGACGAATCTTCCTTTTTGTTGCACAGCCAAGATATACAGAGAAGGGTCTACCGTGGGCCACATGAACGTTTTGCCCAAAATTGCGTTGACGAAGCTCCCTTGCACGGTGGTGGAGGTGTAATGGTATGGCTAATAATCAATTTCAACGGAAGGAGTTCACTGGTGCAGACTGAAGGAGGCTTGAATGCGCAACGAGACGTCAGTGAAATTCTTCGACCCCATGTCCTTCCATTTTTGCTGTGCAAATGTCTGTGTTTCAACAGGACAACACAAGATCCCATTCTCTGCACGGTTCACCACACAGTTCCTGACTGCCAACAACATTCTCACCCTTCCCTGGCCATCCCTGTTTGACATGAATCCGATCGAGCACCCATGGGATGAGCTGCAAAGATGTGTGTGAAGCCGAAACGTTTATCCAGCAAATCGTCATCATTTGTGACAGGCACTCCAGGGAGAGTGGGCAGCCATCCCACAGGCGCACATCAGACATTTGATCACATCTATGCCCAGGAGATGTCAGTCGCTGATCGATGCAAGCGGAGGCCACACACGATAGTAACTTGAGAACCCCTGGGACTAACAAATTATCGTCACACAGATGCAAGAAACTATGAAGTGAGTGTTTAATCCGTTAGGTATTACTGTGTGCAATTTATAACTTTTATTCAGTCAATTTAAAAGCTATAGAATATCAAAGTTATGGCTAATAGTGGGTCATCAGTACTTATGCGTTTCTTTTATTTTTGACAGTATATATATAGTTTTATCTCCCTCCTCTCTCTCTCTCTCTCTCTCTCTCTCTCTCTTTCTCGCTGTCGTATACATTATATATACGGGACAAAAGTTAAGGGCTGGTCATTAAATTCAAGCATATGTTTACTTTGATTGCCGTTCTTAAACTGTAAATAAATTTAAGGTAGAATCTTTGTTAAATTTGCATTTTCAGGCAGTCCTCTTTGCAGCCGGGGCATAAACAACATCAACTGTTCATCACAACAGGTGTAAAAATCACATGCGGTAGCATCGTCCTAGACAAAATGTTAGGGCAATTTTAAACTGTCAGCATGACCCAGCAGTTAATTAAATCGTGCTGATTTGTGCTGCACGTGCAAGAGGCATCCTTCTCACCTTCCATTCATTTTTATTAAAGCAGTTTAGGAGTATTTTTATCACTTGAAAAACACCATGCCACCGCGAAGGCGTTTTAGCACCTTTGAGCGTCATCGGGTCATAGCCTTGGTTGAAGGCGGTTTATCTGGCCGTGAAGTTGCACGGCGTTCTGGGGATGTCCTATTCTACCATCCAAAGACATTTGGAGCGATTTCACGCAACAGGAGGAGTAGAAGAGAGGCATCATTCAGGCCGACCTCGTTGCACGAGTAGACAAGATGACAGATGCCTGTAGCTGTCAACACATCGCAACAGGACAGTAACGTCTTCCACTCTCAGAAACCAGCTAATGAATACAGCAAACGTCAATGTTAGTGGCAGAACAATTCACAGGCGTTTAAGAGAATCTGGGCTGGCTTCACGACGACCAGTAATAAGAATACCTCTTACTCCAGCTCACGGCAGAGCTAGAGTTGCCTGGTGCCGGCAGCACATCCGTTGGACGAGGTGTCAGTGGAGTGGGGGGATTCTTTTCACGGACGAATCACGCTCCAGTATGTCATTCAATGATAGCAGAATCCGTGTTTGGAGAAGGCCAGGGGAACGGTTCCATGACTTCACTATCCAAGAGGTGGATCATTACGGAGGGGGATCAATCATGGTCTGGGGTGGCATCAGCAGGCACGGCAGGACTCCCCTCCATGTCATTCATGGCGCCCTAACCGCCCAGCGATACCTGAATGAAATTCTGCAGCCCATTGTCCAGCCTACCTTGCAAGCCATGGGTACAGGGGCAATCCTACAAGACGATAGCGCAAGACCACATCGGGGTCGTGTCGTAGAAGATCTTCTTCAACAGCAAAGGATCATTAGAATCGATTGGCCAGCTCGGTCGCCCGATCTGTCGCCCATTGAGCACATTTGGGATGTGCAGACGGGTTTCGACACATCATCCTCCACCTGTTGATGTCATCCAGCTGACTCTTTTCATTCAACAAGAGTGACAGGCCATTCCACAGAATGTCCTAACAACCGTGGTTAACTCGATGAGGCAACAGTGCGTCGAAAGTCTGGCAGCGAACGGTGACTGACATGTTTATTGTTCGAAGACCACTCTTGTGAATATTTGGACACGGGGTGAGTGATTTCCCCTGCTTGCTGTATGTGTATTCCTATTCCGATTTGCAAATGAAATGATTGAATTCGTTCTGTTTTAAATGCTGTTTTCTTTTGTACTAATGGCTTGTTTGTTAGTCAGTTGATTTTGTTTTTGTAAGAATTTTAAAAAACCGGCCCTTAACTTTTGTTCACACATCAGACACATAGGACTGGACCTGATGGCTAATTACCTCGCCAGGTCAAATAAAATATGGGCACTATCTCCAAATGACCTGGGTCTTCTTGAATGACTGGACTACCTTTAATTTTACCTTTAGCTACAACGACCACCACAGCAAGGTAAGACATGGTTCTGCATGAAGGTAGAGCTATATGATAATTCATGTTTCATATTTTCATTGGTGGGCATCACATCATTTACTTAAATCATCATCATCATCTGACATAAGTACGAGGAGCACCGCTCTACTGCCAGCGAAACAACACAAGAAAGGGACAGAATAAAACTCAAATTCCTGTCTACAGTTCTTGAATAATAAAACTGATACAGTCCAGTATAACATTATATTTCTTTGATACAGTCCAGTATAACATTATATTTCTTTGATACAGTCCAGTATAGCATTATATTTCTTTGATACAGTCCAGTATAACATTATATTTCTTTGATACAGTCCAGTATAACATTATATTTCTTTGATACAGTCCAGTATAACATTATATTTCTTTGATACAGTCCAATATAACATTATATGTCTTTGATTCAGTCCAGTATAACATTATATTTCTTTGATACAGTCCAGTACAACATTATATTTCTTTGATACAGTCCAGTATAACATTGTGTTTCTTTGATACAATGTAATATAACATATTTTTTGATACAGTCCAGTATAACATTATATTTCTTTGATACAGTCCAGTATAACATTATATTTCTTTGATACAGTCCAGTACAACATTATATTTCTTTGATACAGTCCAGTATAACATTATATTTCTTTGATATAATCCAGTATAACATTGTGTTTCTGTGATACAGTATAATATAACATATTTCTTGATACAGTCCAATATAACATTATATTTCTTTGATACCATCCATTACAACATTATACTTATTTGATACAGTGTAGTATGACATTATATTTCTTTGATGCAGCCCAGTATAACATCATTTTTCTTTGATGCAGCCCAGTACGACATTATATTTCTTTGATACAGTCTAGTATAACATTATATTTCTTTGATACAGTGTAATATAACCTTATATTTCTTTGATACAGTCCAGTATAACATTATGTTTTTTTTATACAATTCAGTATAACATTTATTTCTTTGATACAGTCCAGTATAACATTATATTTCTTTGATACAGTCCAGTATAACATTATATTTCTTTGATACAGTCCAGTATAACATTATATTTCTTTGATACAGTGTAGTATAATATATGTCTTTGATACAGTCCAGTATATATTTCTTTGATACAATCCAGTATAACATTATATTTCTCACTTGATTTTCCCTTCTTTGTCAGCTTTTACCTAAGCTAGCAGCAACATCAGCAGGAGTAGGCAAATAAAGAAAAAGCTGCCAGCATATTACTGAGATGTGTTATCGCCGAAGCCATCGAAATGGGGGTCTCTGTATTGTTCAAAAATACAACGAGGTAATACAATAACACGCCGAGGGATTTTTTTGTTGCTGATGTCGATGATATATTTTCCATGGCTGCAATTATTAGTCTCCCACGATCAACATTGTTCTACAGATCCATGAAGATTAACTAACATCGATTTCTACAGCAATCGCGAACAGATCATTGCCTGCGCATTTACCAAAGCATACAGTGGCATAGATTGTAGTCTGCTGCTATCTGATATGGACATGTCGATCACTTGATATTATTGTGAGTACGATACTGGCAGGGACGCTAATATTGTCCACAGAATTGGAGCTGGGAGACTGATATCTGCACGTTAATTGATTCTATTATTTCTCCCGTTGATAACTTCCCGTCCTGTTTATGGTTGGGATATTAAGTTTCTAATAAGATACCCTCTATGTACTACGCCCAGATCTCTCTCTCTCTCTCTCTCTCTGACTCTCTCTATTATTCCTTTCTCTGCTTCTGTTGATGGAGGTGTTCATGCACGCTTCTTATCAAATTTGTGACATGTCACAAAATCGCTGTCAAAATCATGGCTAAGTATATTGTTTAATATCTTTGACAATACGAGACCCCCCCCCTTGGAGCTGGGGAACGAGAGACGGCCTGGCATGAACCACACCAGGTCTCTCTCTCTCTCTCTCTCTCTCTCTCTTATGTGTCTGCAGGTCAGGGAATTTATGGACACAAGCACCATCACCTTCAGATGCGCCTTGTAAGAGACGACAAGCTGTCACAGTAACCAGACGGCCAACAACCGTCCAGTTCTTACACTAACAGTCAATATAAACATGAGAGAGAGAGAGAGAGAGAGAGAGAGAGAGAGAGAGAGAAAGTGTCAGAGAAGTAAAGAGAAATGTCACGGTTTATTTTATGTCTGTCCGCTTCTACGTTTTTGTATTCATATATATACTTTTATGGTCCATCTTACCTCAAGTTCACAACAGAAATACTTTGTTATTATTAATTTTTGTTAAATCTGTTACGGTTTCGTTTTTTTTTTCAAAATTATACCACGTGTGTCACATAATAAAGACAGACCGAATGGTTCAATTTTACAACCACCCCCCCCCCCCCCAACAAAAAAAATGAGAGAGGAAAGTGATTGGTTGAAAGTAAGGAGAGTGCTTATATATGAAGAACATACAACAATCCAGTATTTCGAGTCACATTTAACAGCAACATAATATATAAATACACGAAAAAATATTTAAAAAAAAAAAACCACTGAGCTCTTTTGGTATCTTTCTTGTAAGAAAAGACAGGCAGAAAATGAGCACAGAAATCTGTGGGTGGACACAGATTAGAAGCTCACGACTGGCTGAGAGAAATATGCGGTAACAGAGGGTATCAGCTGGCAGTCTTAATGCCCCAGTTGGTCCCAGCTAGTTGCTGTCGGATAACTATGACCTGAACAAAAGCCGCCCAGATAGTTGCTGTCGGATAACTATGACCTGAACAATAGCCGCCCAGATAGTTGCTGTCGGATAACTATGACCTGAACAATAGCCGCCCAGATAGTTGCTGTCGGATAACTATGACCTGAACAAAAGTTGGTGTAGATAATAAAAGTGAGAAAACAAAAAGAGGAGAAGAAGCTAAGGGAAGGTTCAGAATGAACAGAGGTCACTGCAGGGACAAAGGTGCTCGCTATAGACAAGGAAGATGTCAAATTCCTCTAGCAGCTAGAGAATAAGAATAGAAATGGCTGGAAAACTTACCATAACTCCTCCGAGGCGAGAGCGAGAAAATGCAGCAGAGAAATGGGTGGAGCTACAACAACAACAAAAAAAGCTGAGCACCAACAGCAGAAGTAGAAAGAGGCAGCAAATAGCTAGAATAGTAAAGTAGTTCAAAGAAAGCTGAATTCATTGTTAATTTCAGCGAAGTGGAAACAGCCATCCCGGAAAATAAGGCGTTGTTCCAGAATTTTCCCAGATCGTTCATCAGAAGAATAGAAGAGGACTGCAGAGATGTCCCGTTTTCCTTGATAGTTTCCTTGGCGATCATTATCAGTGCCTTTTTGGATGTGTTGTGGCGAGACGGATCTTCTAAACGTAAGCCAGCTTCTCCTGTATGTTTCATACCACATCTCTTGCACATAATGACATAAACGACATTGCGAAAATTGCAGGTAAACGCCGACTGAAATAGGACGTCAGGTATTGGACATTTTGTATCACAAACGTGAAGACTATCGCCAGTTACCTTTTATGTTACCATGAAGACGTGAGCTAAACACTGAAGGTAAACATTTGCGGGTAAATTTTCTTAATCTTTCCTAGTCTTTATCATCTCCCTCAAGCTCCTGAGAGCGCCTGAGTGGTGAAGTGGCTAGTGCACTAGCCTGTCATGATGAAGGTCAGTGGCTCTAATTTGACTGGAGGTGCCCCAGTAACCCGGGTGTAGAAATGAGTTCTGGAGATAGAGAAGGAAAGGCTGCCAGTCGTAATGCTGGCCACATCATCCTCTGGAGTACTGATAGGTCAGTGAAATGATAGGCACTAACACTATAAACTCTAGGTGCTTCCAAGGTTAATAGCGTTAACTTGTCATTTTTTTGTTTGTTTGTTAACTTCACAAGGTCCTACCCAATCTTTTCAACAGTAGAAGCTTCCCGTCCGAACATTTGATCCGCTGCTGTTTTATGCTCCACGTTATTTTCTTTGTCTTTGGTTTCTGTCACTGTGTAACTTTGTCTCGCACAACTCAACTCTGAAGATGGCTATTAAGACAGGAGCTTGATAGTCAGAGTTAAACGAATGTTCTCTAGAGTTTGATAGTCAGAGTTAAACAAATGTTCTCTAGAGCCTGGTAGTCAGAGTTAAACGAATATTCTCTGGTGTCTTTTGATTTGAGACTAAACCTACCTATCGAAGAAATTACGTCAGGTAAGATCTGAGACTAAACCTACTTATCGAAGAAATTACATCAGGTAAGAACTGAGACTAAACCTACCTATCGAAGAAATTACGTCAGGTAAGATCTGAGACTAAACTTACCTATCGAAGAAATTACGTCAGGTAAGATCTGAGACTAAACCTACCTGTCGAAGCTACCTGATATTACGTCATGTGAGACCAGCGGGAGTCTAACAAAGACATCTGAATAGTCAATGAAGCAGATGAGGAGGACAGATGTAAGGAATATCTAAGAAATGGAACAAGTGTTAGGGAAAAACCTCTCTCTGCCAGGTTATCAGGACGACGCTTTCCCGTAGGTTTCAGTTCAGTGTGCTTTGTTTTGTTTTTAAATTTGATCAGGCAGTAAACGAAAGTAACAGATGAACTTTCTACATTGTATGCTGGGTGAAATCCTCGGAGATGTGTCCAGCCGAAGAATAAGTAAACGTAAGGCTAAAGCTACGCTGAAGGTTGTATCAAGTGACTGACGGAGTGAACGAAACGGACATCGTTTCTTACAACAGCCTGAGAAAAAGTACGGATACGACTCTCTCGTAACGTTTAAAGGCAAGAACTAAATGAAGGATGGCATGGTTTTATGACGCGCTGATGAACATGATTTTATGACGCGCTGATGAACATGATTTTATGACGCGCTAAAGAAAAGTTACTAGACACAACATGAAGGCGGATGGCTTACTAAAGTAGTTTCCAACGTTTTACAAGTTATTGCAAGTTGAAAAATTGTAGTTCCATCGCAAAATTTCAAAAGAGACTATACATTCTTCGTAAATTAGACTAAAGTATGCGGGCATATTTTGAATCTATGTGACATTTGAATGTCATTCTTCCAGTTTCTGAAAGTTCAACGTTTCCTTATGTTACTATGTCGGAAAAAAGGTAAACCATGAGGAGTGACATTTCAGCTCATTCTGAAATATAAGGCCTTGAATTTGGAGATCTGCTAGCCCATAGGAGGAGAAATCACGTACCAAAATAAAATATTAAACCTCGGAAGCCACAGAGACCAAGCTAACACCAGAAAACTACAAAACTACATAATAACATCAGTGTTATGATGGAAGCAGCAACAGAAGGTTTATATTACCAGCGTGAAATAAAAACCAATAAATAAATATTTTAATATAATAGCATAATTATTTGTTTTCTTTCGTCTGAATATGGCGCCAGTTCTTGAACTTGTATTTAAATCTTCAAGTTTCTTTCTGTTATCTCTTCAAGTTTCTTTCTGTTATCTCTTCAAGTTTATTTCTGTTGTCTCTTCAAGTTTATTTCTGTTATCTCTTCAAGTTTCTTTCTGTTATCTCTTCAAGTTTCTTTCTGTTATCTCTTCAAGTTTCTTTCTGTTATCTCTTCAAGTTTCTTTCTGTTATCTCTTCAAGTTTCTTTCTGTTATCTCTTCAAGTTTCTTTCTGTTATCAGACAGCTTTCCAGGCAGGCTGATTTATTATTATCATCATTATTATTATTATTGTTATTGTTGTAGTTATTATTATTCTTACTATTATATGTCGTGTCGGATATCGTTGGTAGTCGTGCTCCTCCATCTCGCGCGGTCCTTGGTGTTTCCGATAACTTCAGATGCTTTACTTTTTCCACCCCAGTTGGACAGTTCAACTGGATTTTTTGTTGTCTTGGTCTTTCTCTCTCCCTTTTTTCTTTAACTTTTCCAGTCGCTACCAGGTTCTCCATCTTCTGTCTTCTTAAGACATATCCAAGAAACTTTTTAATGTCATTTTTATCGTTTTAAGTAGTTTTCTTTGTTCTGAAACTTTTTTGAGAACCTCTTCGTTTGTTTTTGTGTCTGTCCAGGCTATTTCTTGCATCTTTCTCCGGAAACGCACATTCCTGGTGCTTCCAGTTTCTTTGCCATCTTTTTTCTTTTTTTTAGGCTGTTCAGCAGGTGGAACTGATCTATTTATAGACGTTCTGAAAGTGAAGCTCCTGTATGATTTGGTGGTCAGTGAACCATAGCTGCGTTAGAATTTATGAACCACAGCCGACCAAGACTTGTTCCAATTTTCCGTTGCTGTCCCCAGAAACAAGCCCAACCTGGCTAACGGGGCAGGGATCACCATAGTGTCCACTGTAGGGAATAGATAAGTACTAGTTACCTGGGTTTGTTGGCAACCCTAAGAGTAGGAATAATGGGTCAGTTACCGGTCAATTTTTAGAGATGCGCAACTCTGAGAGAGGGGAAAAAAATTGGTTTTCTGAGCCAGTATATAAAGTTAACAAATATTGTAGGATTAAACCTCGAAAAAATCGTAGACAAAGCACTTTACTGAGGCGTGAGAGAAAGAAAAATCACAAGAGAATTACCTGGGATTGCTAGTTGGCTAAGTCGATAGTACGCTGTTCTCTCGTGGCTAGACGGCTGCTCGTCCTACCGGAGTCCGTGTTCGAATCCCAGGTAATTCTCTTGTGATTTTTCTTTCTCTCGCGTCTCACTAAAGTGCTTTGTCTACGATTTTAATCCTACAATATTTGTTATCTTACTTTACCGTACCAAAACCTCGTAGTTTCCTATTTATAAAAAAGTATATAAAGTTAACGTGAGAGAATTTGAATAGGTCGGAGATTCGTACGCTTAGCGGATCAGGGGAGGTCATGGCATCGTTGTAAGCGGGTAAGAGAGTTAATTTCGTCTGTGGATAAACATGTAAGTGTTAGGTTAATACTGGGATTTATATTTCCATCATGTGGACGCGTGCAAGGCTGTGCTGTCAGTCTCCTCCGACCCACTCCCGACCCACTCCTGACCCACTTGGGTGTGATTAGGATAACTGAAGATTACAAGGATGATTAAAACTCTAGCATAACATATTTGTCTGTTATGATGTAAAGGTTTTTTGTAATGTGCAATTATGGCTAACGTGTGCACATAAATACGTATCGCTGAAGTTTAAGTATATGTATGTTGCAACAATTATTGCCAGTTAGTTCCTTATGACGCATCATATACTCAATCATTTAATGATGAAGGTTAGAGATGTTTGTATGATTATGTACAAGGGGTTAAAAAATTGATTCTTTAGAAGTTCCACTGTCAATCAAGATAATCTATGAATCTGAATATTCAAGGAAATCGTAGTTAATGGTTATATTGTTATCGATATAGCTGATCAATAACATATAAACTGATGGTCCTTTGTTTGATTGTGCTAACCATGTAAGCAAAATGATTTACGTCAATATAAGCTGACATGAGTATTTGAAGAAGCAAACATTATTGATCGTGTGTTTTCTTTCATTGGTGTAGTGGTGAATGTGTTAATATGTGTAACATTCAACCTTTCATTTTACCTATCAAGTTAAGTACGAAGAATATATATATATGTACCTCGGGTCACGAACGCCTCTTGTCACGAACAAATCGCCCCACGAACACAATTTCCAAACAAATTTTGACTCGATCCGCGAACAATGCCTCGGCGCACGAGCGCACAAACATGGCGCCAGTTTCTACTCGCGAACAGAATCAGCTGTATTCAGGTTTGCGCGCTGTGAACATTGTTTGTCATTGCGTTGTTCTTGATATGGTTTGTTTTTGTTTTTGTTTTTTGCATTAAATTAACCTCCATTAAGCCCCCCCCCCCCCCAAGAAAGTGAAAAGTGTTAGTGACAGTGCTGTCAAGAAGTCTAAGCGTGTTACAGCAGAAACGAAGGAGGAAATAACAACTAAACATGAGAATTATGTTCGTGTTTCTGATCTCGGCAAGCAGGACAACAAGCCTAAATCTACGATCTGTACGATCTTAAAGAACAAATATGCGATAAAGACGGTAAAGTTAATCTTTATATTTTATATTATATATTTTTCCTACACATAAATCCATAAAAAAGTAAAAAAAACCCCAAAAAAAACAACAGGTTTCTGGAGCAGGTGAACGGATTAATTAGATTTGCATTAATTTCAATGGGGAAGATTGTTTCGGTTAGCGAACGGAGTCAAAGAACGAATAGAGTTCGTGACCCGAGCTACCACTGTATATATAATTTACAGAAAAGTCCAATTAAAATGAAATATTTCTTACAGCATGACGCTGAAGTATGTTAAAGTAGTACTGTAGCACAGCCTGCACCACTGAAACAACAGCAGCTGTAATCTCTCCTCAGTTCATGGCATCAGCTGCGAAGAGTTTCGTGGTTGCAGTTCCAGGGAGATAGAACAAGAGCACAGAAGATGGCGAACAACAGCACTGAAGATGGCGAACAACTGCATAGAAGATGGCGAACAACAGCATAGAAGATGAAGAACAACAGTATAGAAGATGGCGAACAACAGCATATAAGATGGCTAACAACAGCATTGAAGATGGCGAACAACAGCATAGAAGATGGCGAACAACAGCATAGAAGATGGCGAACAACGGCATAGAAAATGGCGAAGAACAGCATAGAAGATGGCGAGTTTCATTTCCTCTGTCTGTTTCCTGCTGGAGATTTTACAAATATTTCATTAAACAAGCGACAATATTTACGAGAAGCCATGCTCCAGGTACAAAGATCCAGTTCTGGAGCTCTGCCCCCTGTCTGCGTGCTCAGCCCTCGTATCTGACTCAGGTATACAACACCATCGGGCACATCTGCCCTCCACGTGGCATGGATTTTTGCTAGCTCATCTCTGACCGCAGACTTCATAGGTACAACCTCTCTAGACAGATATACACATATCCTTCTACCTTAGACCACGCACTGGTCCTCTTTACTTTCACAAGTTCGCCACAAAATTCAAATAACGGCATAGAAAATAATTTCTCTACACCTTCCTAAAGCGAAATTCAGAAACGATGTTCGACGAAACAGCAACAGGAAAACAGCTTTCGTCAGGGGAGAAAAAAATGGTAATGGATTTTTCATTGCTTACGACATGCGCTTTTACATCTGCATTGGTTACATACAGCGAGTTAATACCCACGTGGTGTTGACTTGCCACTATGGCTATTTTTTGTTTTGTAGGATTTGCACGGTTTTTGGGGAATATCTGGCTATAAAGTGATTACGGGAGCAAGATTCTGAGGCGTGGCTTTGAGGATGAGTCTACAAAAACAGCGGATAAGTTTACCAGGTCTTGGGTAGAAACTCTAATCCCGGTGGTTGATGGTATTTGGGCTGGGGATGCAGGGAAACCTGGTACGATGTCTGACAAATTATTTAAGAAAGTAACGTCTGGTTCGTTTCTTCGCTTATTTGTTATTATAAACAGCGCTTAGTTGTACAGTGGCTTTTTGTTGAAGTGGGATTTTAGATTTTGAAAAACAGAGAGAGAGAGAGAGAGAGAGAGGGAGGGAGAGAGAGAGGGAGAGAGAGAGAGAGAGAGGGAGGGAGAGGGCTGAATATAGAGTGCTGTAGATGGGACGGAGTACCAAATACGAAGGAGTGCTGAAAAGTTATCAGCTTGACCACGAAGGCATTGATCAAGAGCTATGAAAGTCGCATATTATTCTACACTTTTATCCCGAAGTTCAACACACATAGTACATTATTTCTCAAATTTCTTTAACCCTACCAATTAAAAAAAATATGTTATCCTTTTACTGTGTGACAGATTTCTGTAAGCGTAGAAATAAAAAGCTAGATTGCTTAATCTAATGGACAGAATTCTGCGATATCGCGATAACTTATGAATTGTTTCCCCTGGCGAGTGGGAACTTTTAATGACCTGCGGAGGAAGAAAAATCAATAACTGTCATACTAGGATTTTATAAGTCATGTTTTGTCACCAACTCAGACAGAATTCTCGTGAAAAAGTGACTGTTGGCTCGGAGTAATGTTAAAATACAGTCACAACAAACTATGAATTTGGGTACAAAGATTATTTGTTAGAAACTTAAGATATTTCCAGGAATTGAAGGTTACGTAAGCAGTGTTTTTCACGTGAAGGTTTAGACTTCTCGGCCTTTTGGTTAAGATCAATTTTGGCTAAGATCAAAGTGGCTGAGGTCAAAGTGTCCTCTTGGCAGGTACCCTGATCAACATCCCCTTTGGTCAAAACAAAAGCGTCGTTATTTTTTGAACAAAGTTGAGATGTTCGAGGTCTGCCCTGCACATTGAATGCCGGGGGCAGGTTCCACGTCTCATTACGGGTGGACCCGCTTTGCAGTACAACGGGTCAAGGGCTCTTGTTTTTATCGTCTTAAAAAATGTTTAAATTTCTGGAGGCAGAAGTTTCTAGATGGGGCTGATAAAATCCCGGTAATATAAAAGAGGTGGAGCTGACCAAGCGGGAGAATTGATGATTAGGATTATGTAGAGACCTGTAGATTAGTTTAGCACGAGGACTACCTAGGAAGATGGTCATGTTTGATCAATGACTTCAGAATGTTTGTGATAGGGAGATTTTTATAGGCTTGTTCGGTCAGTTTTTTAAATCATGACTTGATGTATTCTGGACTACATGTTTAGTAGTTATTCAGTGATTCTGCCTCATGTAGTGAAAGTAATAATTGCTGTCCTTCTTAGGGAAGAACAGTAATGGCAATTTGTTAAGAGTAGAATGTGAAATAAGTTATTGTTGATAAACAGTTGTTTACCCTTTTTGGTCTGATGTGAGCTTTTACTTGTGGTTGCTGATGTGAGCTTACTAATTGTGGTTGCTGATGTGAGCTTACTAGTTGTGGTTGCTGATATGAACTTACTAGTTGTGGTTGCTGATGTGAGCTTACTAGTTGTGGTTGCTGATGTGAGCTTACTAGTTGTGGTTGCTGATGTGAGCTTTTTCTTGTGGTTGCTGATGTGAGCTTACTAGTTGTGGTTGCTGATGTGAGCTTACTAGTTGTGGTTGCTGATGTGAGCTTACTAGTTGTGGTTGCTGATGTGAGCTTACTAGTTGTAGTTGCTGATGTGAGCGTACTAGTTGTGGTTGCTGATGTGAGCTTACTAGTTGTGGTTACTGATGTGAGCTTACTAGTTGTGGTTGCTGATGTGAGCTTACTAGTTGTGGTTGCTGATGTGAGCTTACTAGTTGTGGTTGCTGATGTGAGCTTACTAGTTGTGGTTGCTGATGTGAGCTTACTAGCTGTGGTTGCTGATGTGAGCTTACTAGTTGTGGTTGCTGATGCGAGCTTACTAGTTATAGTTGCTGATGTGAGCTTAGTAGTTGTGGTTGCTGATGTGAGCTTAGTAGTTGTGGTTGCTGATGTGAGCTTAGTAGTTGTGGTTGCTGATGTGAGCTTACTAGTTGTGGTTGCTGATGTGAGCTTACTAGCTGTAGTTGCTGATGTGAGCTTAGTAGTTGTGGTTGCTGATGTGAGCTTACTAGCTGTAGTTGCTGATGTGAGCTTAGTAGTTGTGGTTGCTGATGTGAGCTTACTAGTTGTGGTTGCTGATGGGAGCTTACTAGTTGTGGTTGCTGATGTGAGCTTACTAGTTGTAGTTGCTGATGTGAGCTTACTAGTTGTGGTTGTTGATGTGAGCTTACTAGTTGTGGTTGCTGATGTGTGGATTGTTTTGCATTTGAGGTGTTCTGATGTTAGTAAGTATGGCAACATTTTGTTTGATTTTGAATGTTGGTAGTCCTATTCTAGCTGTTAGAGCTGTACACTCCCTCCCCACATGGCAAACTGAATTCTTGCCGGGGAGCGGAGCCTGTCACATGCAAATTCTTAAATCTTCCATCCTCATTAGTCACCTTACATTTTTCTCTGTTGTCTAGTTGTACAACTACCTTCCTGTTGAATGACACAACACTGTTATATGTTGGTTCTGTTGGAAGATTGCCTGTGATTTCTTCTGTGTTGCTACTGTCTATTGCCTGGGTGTCGGCTGTTTCTCTGTGTTTAACAAGGAAACAAACTTGTAGAAGAGGATATTACAAATCAACCTCTGGTATATTAATTCTTCAACAATGGTTCTAAATATATCAGTTCACTCCAATAGACCCCTGACATTTTACGCACCACATTTCAACTTGTTCACAAAAGAAAAGAAGATCTGTTTTAACACTGAAGCACTGCTATTGTTATGTTTCTACTGTCACCTCTGAATCAATCAAAAATGCCCTCCCTTACAAACACTCTCTAAGACTGGGAAACAGGAAACATTCTGATGCACAAGATCTGGTGAGTAGGGCGGCTGATCTAGGCAATCAGACCTCAGATTCTTCAAAACAATTCAACGTCTTGTGAGCTTAGCGAGCAGACCCATTGTTTTAAAGAAAATGGAATATCTTTCCGGCTCTTTCCTTGCCGTTTTTATCTAATTCATCCTTTAATCTGCACGCCAAGTTACAGTAGCATTAAATGGTTGTGTAAGGAGGTTCCCCTGTTTGAAAGCACGCACGCGCGCCGGTGCGCACACACACAACACACACACGTAATATATTACAAAAAAAAAGAGAGAAAATACTCCTCAGTTAAATCTCTCTACAGTATTTCTCTCCAATATCGAACGCAACATTCATGAGACCACGCTGGACTAGATTCCTCAATCTTCTCAGAATCTCATGGTCAGCCAAACAACTCACACTGCAAATAATCTTGATTCCCTTCGATAGTCACTAAATCAAAATGTGTATGATGCAGGCCCTCCCTGGTAAACTAATACTCCCGACCAACAAAACAACAACTGACTGTTCACTGCGACTCGTCCTGTCTTGGACTTCCTGTCGCCATCTTTGTTCCAACTAAAACTTATTGCAGGCGTCTTCCCGCCGGTCTGAGTCTCAAGTTTGTCAGTCGTATTTTGCTTAACAATCTTCAGCACTTGTTATCACTAACTTTCTCGAGAAATCGTTGATAAATAGCTTATATCACAGGTCTGGCCTGTCCAACCATCACAGAATAATCATGGCCACCTTGACTTTTCTCTCTCTCTCTCTTTCTCTTTTCCTTTCTTTTTCTCTTTCTCTATCTCTTTCTCTCTCTCTCTCTTTCTCTCTCTTTCTCACTCCCTCTCTTTCTCTCTCTCTATTTCTCTCTCTCTCTTTCTCTCTCTCTCTCTCTCTAGGCTAAAACGTCGTATTTCCAATCGATAACACGCACTAAATCCGCTCTTTCCTTTTCTTTCTCTAAAAGTTGATTCTTCAGAAGATAGTCAATCAGCAAATTATCCTGGTAATTATAGGTTCTTACCTCAGTGTCAATCAGCAAATTATCCTGGTAATTATAGGTTCTTACCTCAATGTCAGTCAGCAAATTATCCTTGTAATTATAAGTACTTACCTCAGTGTCAATCAGAAATTATCCTTGTAATTATATGTTCTTACCTCAGTGTCAATCAGCAAATTATCCTAGTAATTATAGGTTCTTACTTCAGTGTCAATCAGCAAATTATCCTAGTAATTATAGGTTCTTGCCTCAGTGTAAATCTCCAAATTATCCTGGCAATTATTGGTTTATAATTCGTAATTATAGGTTCTTGCTCAGCTTCAGCCCTCCGTGTATGTAACCAGAGCCATTGTTTTTGTATGCCTGCGCTGGTTCGTCTAATGGTTCAAACATGTTCTTCCCGTCTCTTTGTCTTTCATTTTCCTCCTTAGTCACCTTTCATTTTTCTCTGTTGTCTAGTTGTACAACTACTTTCCTGTTGAATGACACAACACTGTTATATGTTGGTTCTGTTGGAAGATTGCCTGTGATTTCTTCTGTGTTGCTACTGTCTATTGCCTGGGTGTCGGCTGTTTCTCTGTGTTTAACAAGGAAACAAACTTGTAGAAGAGGATATTACAAATCAACCTCTGGTATATTAATTCTTCAACAATGGTTCTAAATATATCAGTTCACTCCAATAGACCCCTGACATTTTACGCACCACATTTCAACTTGTTCACAAAAGAAAAGAAGATCTGTTTTAACACTGAAGCACTGCTATTGTTATGTTTCTACTGTCACCTCTGAATCAATCAAAAATGCCCTCCCTTACAAACACTCTCTAAGACTGGGAAACAGGAAACATTCTGATGCACAAGATCTGGTGAGTAGGGCGGCTGATCTAGGCAATCAGACCTCAGATTCTTCAAAACAATTCAACGTCTTGTGAGCTTAGCGAGCAGACCCATTGTTTTAAAGAAAATGGAATATCTTTCCGGCTCTTTCCTTGCCGTTTTTATCTAATTCATCCTTTAATCTGCACGCCAAGTTACAGTAGCATTAAATGGTTGTGTAAGGAGGTTCCCCTGTTTGAAAGCACGCACGCGCGCCGGTGCGCACACACACAACACACACACGTAATATATTACAAAAAAAAGAGAGAAAATACTCCTCAGTTAAATCTCTCTACAGTATTTCTCTCCAATATCGAACGCAACATTCATGAGACCACGTTGGACTAGATTCCTCAATCTTCTCAGAATCTCATGGTCAGCCAAACAACTCACACTGCAAATAATCTTGATTCCCTTCGATAGTCACTAAATCAAAATGTGTATGATGCAGGCCCTCCCTGGTAAACTAATACTCCCGACCAACAAAACAACAACTGACTGTTCACTGCGACTCGTCCTGTCTTGGACTTCCTGTCGCCATCTTTGTTCCAACTAAAACTTATTGCAGGCGTCTTCCCGCCGGTCTGAGTTTCAAGTTTGTCAGTCGTATCTTGCTTAACAATCTTCAGCACTTGTTATCACTAACTTTCTCGAGAATTCGTGGATAAATACCTTATATCACAGGTCTGGCCTGTCCAACCATCACAGAATAATCATGGCCACCTTGACTTTTCTCTCTCTCTCTCTCTCTCTCTCTCTCTCTTTCTCTCTCTTTCTCTCTCTCTTTCTCTCTCTCTCTCTCTTTCTCTCTCTCTTTCTCTCTCTCTCTTTCTCACTCCCTCTCTTTCTCTCTCTCTTTCTCTCTCTCTCTCTCTCTAGGCTAAAACGTCGTATTTCCAATCGATAACACGCACTAAATCCGCTCTTTCCTTTTTTTTCTCTAACAGTTGATTCTTCAGAAGATAGTCAATCAGCAAATTATCCTGGTAATTATAGGTTCTTACCTCAGTGTCAATCAGCAAATTATCCTGGTAATTATAGGTTCTTACCTCAGTGTCAATCAGCAAATTATCCTTGTAATTATAAGTTCTTACCTCAATGTCAGTCAGCAAATTATCCTTGTAATTATAAGTACTTACCTCAGTGTCAATCAGAAATTATCCTTGTAATTATATGTTCTTACCTCAGTGTCAATCAGCAAATTATCCTAGTAATTATAGGTTCTTACTTCAGTGTCAATCAGCAAATTATCCTAGTAATTATAGGTTCTTGCCTCCGTGTAAATCTCCAAATTATCCTGGCAATTATTGGTTTATAATTCGTAATTATAGGTTCTTGCTCAGCTTCAGCCCTCCGTGTATGTAACCAGAGCCATTGTTTTTGTATGCCTGCGCTGGTTCGTCTAATGGTTCAAACATGTTCTTCCCGTCTCTTTGTCTTTCATTTTCCTCCTTAGTTTTGCTGTGATTGTCTGCTTTTCTAGCTTCAGATTCTTTACAATGTTTCAATAACCACTTTCTGTAGCTCTGATAACCACTTTCTGTAGCTCTGATAACCACTTTTTGTAGCTCTGATAACCACTTTCTGTAGCTCTGATAACCACTTTCTGTAGCTCAAATAATCACTTTCTGTAGCTCAAATTAAACGTCATGATAATTTAGAGAAGACCGTATTGGAGGATACATAATGGGAAAAAGAAAAAGAGGAAGACCAAGACGAAGATGGCTGCAAGACATCGTTGACGATCTGGAAATGGATGCAACAGCAGCAGGCCATCTTGCTCACAACCGAGAGGCCTACATGAGTGCTGTCTGGGAGGCAAAGTTCCGCAAGGGACATGCAAATGAATGAATGAATGAATGCATATAGCTCAAATAATCACTTTCTATAACTCTAATAACCACTTTCTGTAGCTCCAATAACCACTTTCTGTAGCTCCAATAACATTTTTCTGAAGCTCCAAAAGTCATTTCTTGTACCTCTCATAATCAGTGACGTCACAGCAAACAAGATTACTCCACACTTTCTCTACCTCTAATAATCAGTGTTGTCACAGCAAACAAGATTACTCCACACTTTCTCTACCTCTAATAATCAGTGTTCTGATGTTAGTAAGTATGGCAACATTTTGTTTGATTTTGAATGCTGGTAGTCCTATTCTAGCTGTTAGAGCTGTACAACCCCTCCCCACATTTCAAACTGAATTCTTGCCGGGGAGCGGAGCCTATCACATGCAAATTCTTAAATCTTCCATCCTCATTAGTCACCTTTCATTTTTCTCTGTTGTCTAGTTGTACAACTACTTTCCTGTTGAATGACACAACACTGTTATATGTTGGTTCTGTTGGAAGATTGCCTGTGATTTCTTCTGTGTTGCTACTGTCTATTGCCTGGGTGTCGGCTGTTTCTCTGTGTTTAACAAGGAAACAAACTTGTAGAAGAGGATATTACAAATCAACCTCTGGTATATTAATTCTTCAACAATGGTTCTAAATATATCAGTTCACTCCAATAGACCCCTGACATTTTACGCACCACATTTCAACTTGTTCACAAAAGAAAAGAAGATCTGTTTTAACACTGAAGCACTGCTATTGTTATGTTTCTACTGTCACCTCTGAATCAATCAAAAATGCCCTCCCTTACAAACACTCTCTAAGACTGGGAAACAGGAAACATTCTGATGCACAAGATCTGGTGAGTAGGGCGGCTGATCTAGGCAATCAGACCTCAGATTCTTCAAAACAATTCAACGTCTTGTGAGCTTAGCGAGCAGACCCATTGTTTTAAAGAAAATGGAATATCTTTCCGGCTCTTTCCTTGCCGTTTTTATCTAATTCATCCTTTAATCTGCACGCCAAGTTACAGTAGCATTAAATGGTTGTGTAAGGAGGTTCCCCTGTTTGAAAGCACGCACGCGCGCCGGTGCGCACACACACAACACACACACGTAATATATTACAAAAAAAAGAGAGAAAATACTCCTCAGTTAAATCTCTCTACAGTATTTCTCTCCAATATCGAACGCAACATTCATGAGACCACGTTGGACTAGATTCCTCAATCTTCTCAGAATCTCATGGTCAGCCAAACAACTCACACTGCAAATAATCTTGATTCCCTTCGATAGTCACTAAATCAAAATGTGTATGATGCAGGCCCTCCCTGGTAAACTAATACTCCCGACCAACAAAACAACAACTGACTGTTCACTGCGACTCGTCCTGTCTTGGACTTCCTGTCGCCATCTTTGTTCCAACTAAAACTTATTGCAGGCGTCTTCCCGCCGGTCTGAGTTTCAAGTTTGTCAGTCGTATCTTGCTTAACAATCTTCAGCACTTGTTATCACTAACTTTCTCGAGAATTCGTGGATAAATACCTTATATCACAGGTCTGGCCTGTCCAACCATCACAGAATAATCATGGCCACCTTGACTTTTCTCTCTCTCTCTCTCTCTCTCTCTCTCTTTCTCTTTTTCTTTCTTTTTCTCTTTCTCTATCTCTTTCTCTCTCTCTTTCTCTCTCTCTCTTTCTCACTCCCTCTCTTTCTCTCTCTCTTTCTCTCTCTCTCTCTCTCTAGGCTAAAACGTCGTATTTCCAATCGATAACACGCACTAAATCCGCTCTTTCCTTTTTTTTCTCTAACAGTTGATTCTTCAGAAGATAGTCAATCAGCAAATTATCCTGGTAATTATAGGTTCTTACCTCAGTGTCAATCAGCAAATTATCCTGGTAATTATAGGTTCTTACCTCAGTGTCAATCAGCAAATTATCCTTGTAATTATAAGTTCTTACCTCAATGTCAGTCAGCAAATTATCCTAGTAATTATAGGTTCTTGCCTCCGTGTAAATCTCCAAATTATCCTGGCAATTATTGGTTTATAATTCGTAATTATAGGTTCTTGCTCAGCTTCAGCCCTCCGTGTATGTAACACATAAATGCCTTTGAATGTAAATGCTACAGAAGAGTTCTCCAAATATCGTGGACACAAAAAAGAACAAATATATCTATACTACAAGAACTTAATATTGAAGAAGGCTGGCTAGTGAAGAGGATTAAAGAGAGAAAACTGAAATATTTTGGACACATTAAACGTCATGATAATTTAGAGAAGACCGTATTGGAAGGATACATAATGGGAAAAAGAAAAAGAGGAAGACCAAGACGAAGATGGCTGCAAGACATCGTTGACGATCTGGAAATGGATGCAACAGCAGCAGGCCATCTTGCTCACAACCAAAAGGCCTACAGGAGTGCTGTTTGGGAGGCAAAGTTCCGCAAGGGACATGCAAATGAATGAATGATGAACCTTTTTACTTAAGATTCCAGATTTCTGCTCTCTGACCTTTTTACTTAAGATTCCAGATTTCTGCTCCTTACAGTAGTACAGAGGGTGTCTAAGTGGCAAAGTGGTTAGTGCACTGGTCTCTCATGGCGAAGGTCGGGGGTTCGAATCTGGCCGGAGACACCACAGTCACCCAGCTGTAGAAATGGGTACCCGACTTCTTTTGGAGTTGGGGAAGGAAAGGCAGCCAGGCGTGAAACTGACCACATCACCCTCTAGTGTGTTGACAGGTCAAGGAAAATATGGGCACTAACACCATATCCCTATGAGCCTCTAAGGCATGACAGGATTACCTTTACCTTTACCTTTTTTTTTTCTTTTTTTACAGTAGTACAGAATAGATAAAGCGTTTGATAAATCTCATTTTTGTTTTTATGGGCAGATTCCTAGATTGTCCTCATGGTGTTTAACGTGTCTTTTGCCTTTTCTTTTATTTCTCTCCATCTAGCATCTTACATCATCCGTCTTCCCATGAAAGCTGACCTGAATGTTACCGTCTGTTATTTGCTGCTTTCACTGCATCTTCTATTTCTTGGATCCTCCCAGGCGCCATCGTTATTTCTACAACTAAATAACGCTTGCCCTGTCACTGACTCATACAGGACAGTGGTTCCCACACTTTATCAAACCAGGAGGACAATGGTTCCCACATTTTATAAAACAGGAGGACAGTGGTTCACACATTTTATCAAACCAGAAGGACAGTAGTTCCCCACACATTATCAAACCAGGAGGACAATGGTTCCCACACTTTATCAAACCAGAAGGACAACGGTTCCCACACTTTATCAAACCAGAGGGACAGTAGTTCCCCACACTTTATCAAACCAGGAGGACAGTGGTTCCCACACTTTATCAAACCAGGAGGATAATGGTTCCCACATTTTATCAAACCAGAAGGACAGTAGTTCCCCACATTTCATCAAACCACGAGGACAGTGGTTCCCACACTTTATCAAACCACGAGGACAGTGGTTCCTACACTTTATCAAACCAGTTGGACAGTGGTTCCCACACTTTATCAAACCAGGAGGACAGTGGTTTCCAACATTTTATCAAACCAGGAGGGCAGTGGTTCCAACACTTTATTAAACCAGGAGGGCAGTGGTTCCCACACTTTATCAAACCAGGGACCCCCTAAACCAATGATAATCTTCACACACTCCGAGGATTCCATAGAACCTAGACGGCGAAGACGCTGCCCGTCTTGGCATTCAGCGACCCAAATCTGGCATGCTAGCATTAGCTATGGCGAACCAAAGCTGACCAAGACCCTGTCCCACCTTTCTGTCTGTACCCCCAGTTCCTGGACAGAAGCTTCGTCCTGGTCACAACTAGGAAGGGTAGCGGCCACGACCACAAAATGCTGAAGTCGGAGACACTGGACCAGGGCAGTCTAGATAGGCAACCACCTCTCACCCGGCGGGGATGTATGCGTATCCTAATCACGCTGAGGTTTTCCGGCGAGAAAGTCCGACTCTGGATTAAACTGGTGCAATGAAAACCGCGGTTTCACGCAATCCTGCTTCTGTGATCCACCAAGAATTCAGGCCCACGCCCCGCGATACTCTGATCCTTTGTATTGATGGTGCACTCTCCCAGGCAATATCATGTCCTCTCTCTTATGTTATCTTCCTCGTCTATATCTCTGTCTACCTCTCTCTTCCTTTCATCTTTCCTTCTAGTATGGTTTTCAGTACATTGTTATGTCTGTTGATAAGGCCAAGGTATTTGTTTCATTGATCTTTTTTGTCTTTGAGAAAATCACAATACACTTGGAGTTATCTTAACACTTGTATGTTTAGTCTTTTCATTTACCTGGAATATGACCTACATTCCTGTAGATCCACACTTCTGCTCTCTAACCTTTTTACTTAAGATTCCAGATTTCTGCTCTCTAACCTTTTTACTAAAGATTCCAGATTTCTGCTCTCTAACCTTTTTACTTAAGATTCCAGATTTCTGCTCTCTAACCTTTTTACTAAAGATTCCAGATTTCTGCTCTCTAACCTTTTTACTAAAGATTCCAGATTTCTGCTCTCTAACCTTTTTACTAAAGATTCCAGATTTCTGCTCTCTAACCTTTTTACAGCTGAGAAACACATAAATGCCTTTGAATGTAAATGCTACAGAAGAGTTCTCCAAATATCGTGGACACAAAAAAGAACAAATATATCTATACTACAAGAACTTAATATTGAAGAAGGCTGGCTAGTGAAGAGGATTAAAGAGAGAAAACTGAAATATTTTGGACACATTAAACGTCATGATAATTTAGAGAAGACCGTATTGGAAGGATACATAATGGGAAAAAGAAAAAGAGGAAGACCAAGACGAAGATGGCTGCAAGACATCGTTGACGATCTGGAAATGGATGCAACAGCAGCAGGCCATCTTGCTCACAACCAAGAGGCCTACAGGAGTGCTGTTTAGGAGGCAAAGTTCCGCAAGGGACATGCAAATGAATGAATGATGAACCTTTTTACTTAAGATTCCAGATTTCTGCTCTCTGACCTTTTTACTTAAGATTCCAGATTTCTGCTCCTTACAGTAGTACAGAGGGTGTCTAAGTGGCAAAGTGGTTAGTGCACTGGTCTCTCATGGCGAAGGTCGGGGGTTCGAATCTGGCCGGAGACACCACAGTCACCCAGCTGTAGAAATGGGTACCCGACTTCTTTTGGAGTTGGGGAAGGAAAGGCAGCCAGGCGTGAAGCTGACCATATCACTCTCTAGTGTGCTGACAGGTCAAGGAAAATATGGGCACTAACACCATATCCCTATGTGCCTCTAAGGCATGAGAGGATTACCTTTACCTTTACCTTTTTTTTCTTTTTTTACAGTAGTACAGAATAGATAAAGCGTTTGATAAATCTCATTTTTGTTTTTATGGGCAGATTCCTAGATTGTCCTCATGGTGTTTAACGTGTCTTTTGCCTTTTCTTTTATTTCTCTCCATCTAGCATCTTACATCATCCGTCTTCCCATGAAAGCTGACCTGAATGTTACCGTCTGTTATTTGCTGCTTTCACTGCATCTTCTATTTCTTGGATCCTCCCAGGCGCCATCGTTATTTCTACAACTAAATAACGCTTGCCCTGTCACTGACTCATACAGGACAGTGGTTCCCACACTTTATCAAACCAGGAGGACAATGGTTCCCACATTTTATAAAACAGGAGGACAGTGGTTCACACATTTTATCAAACCAGAAGGACAGTAGTTCCCCACACATTATCAAACCAGGAGGACAATGGTTCCCACACTTTATCAAACCAGAAGGACAACGGTTCCCACACTTTATCAAACCAGAGGGACAGTAGTTCCCCACACTTTATCAAACCAGGAGGACAGTGGTTCCCACACTTTATCAAACCAGGAGGATAATGGTTCCCACATTTTATCAAACCAGAAGGACAGTAGTTCCCCACATTTCATCAAACCACGAGGACAGTGGTTCCCACACTTTATCAAACCACGAGGACAGTGGTTCCTACACTTTATCAAACCAGTTGGACAGTGGTTCCCACACTTTATCAAACCAGGAGGGCAGTGGTTCCAACACTTTATTAAACCAGGAGGGCAGTGGTTCCCACACTTTATCAAACCAGGGACCCCCTAAACCAATGATAATCTTCACACACTCCGAGGATTCCATAGAACCTAGACGGCGAAGACGCTGCCCGTCTTGGCATTCAACGACCCAAATCTGGCATGCTAGCATTAGCTATGGCGAACCACAGCTGACCAAGACCCTGTCCCACCTTTCTGTCTGTACCCCCAGTTCCTGGACAGAAGCTTCGTCCTGGTCACAACTAGGAAGGGTAGCGGCCACGACCACAAAATGCTGAAGTCGGAGACACTGGACCAGGGCAGTCTAGACAGGCAACTACCTCTCACCCGGCGGGGATGTTTGCGTATCCTAATCACGCTGAGGTTTTCCGGCGAGAAAGTCCGACTCTGGATTAAACTGGTGCAATGAAAACCGCGGTTTCACGCAATCCTGCTTCTGTGATCCACCAAGAATTCAGGCCCACGCCCCGCGATACTCTGATCCTCTTGTGGTCCTCTCATGGATCTCTTGTGGGCCTCTCGGGGACCACAGGGGGACTGCGGGACACATCGAGGACCACAGGAGTAAATTCAGCAGGATCACGGGGCGATCTTGGTGGTAGAAGCGAACGAAGAAGAAGAAGAAGAAGAGTGCTCCGAGTAACATCCTAGCCTGGATAACGGGGCAAGGGTCGCTATGGTCCCCATAGTAGTCTGTTAAAGATGTACTGGACACCCCCTGCTTTTAGCTGCGCCCAGGGACATAAAAAACAGGCTCTTTGACCCGCTCCCAATCCGAAACAATGCCGTACCGCTTCGGCTGCAAAGAACACGAGCTCGCAGTTTCAGTAAAACTGAAGGAGAAGAAGATAATCAAAAAAATGACCGTGAGACATCATAAGTAAATCCATGGATAACCATCTGCCAGTAAGTGGATCACCACTTTGAGCTTCATAAAATAAACGTATTATCCTCCACGGACCCCAGGTGGGAGAACGTGGTATTAGGGCCTATATTTTATTTAGTCTGTCTGCACACATGATGATGATGATATGGTCAGTGTGGTGTACACGCCTTTGCTTCACCAGCTGCAGGTGGTCAGTACCACGTACAAGGCTTTACCTTCACCAGCTGCAGGTGGTCAGTATCACATACAAGGCTTTAACTTCACCAGCTGCAGGTGGTCAGTATCACGTACAAGGCTTTACCTTCACCAGCTACAGGTGGTCAGTACCACGTACAAGGCTTTAACTTCACCAGCTGCAGGTGGCCAGTACCACGTACAAGGCTTTACCTTCACCAGCTGCAGGTGGCCAGTACCACGTACAAGGCTTTAACTTCACCAGCTGCAGGTGGTCAGGCAGCAGTTTGATACGGCTGAGTTCACTGGTCACAGCAGAGACGGAAAACCCGACTTTGGATGGTAGACAAACCCACTAACCATTCCACTACCGCTTCGCCCATCATAACCAGCTGAAACTTTGTTTACCTGATCAGACTTAAACGTCAAGCCACTAAACGTCTTCACCGATTTATTTTTTGCTGTTAGTTTTCTTTCTAGATTAAAGAAGAGAATGTTGACTAAGCGAAATGTTACTTTGTTGTTATTTTTGTTGTTGTTGTTGTTATTGTTGTAGAAAGAATGTTGGAGTTTTGCTCCGCGTGCGAAGTGTTCCAGTTCTGATACAGGTGTGAAGTGAAGAAACACTGGCAGAAGACATCAACAGCGGAGAACAAATTTAGTTTTCCGGGAACTATGTTTCCACGCGGAGGATGTTAAAATAGTGAACGAGGCGTCACATTAAGAATAAACTATTACAACAGTTACCTGCACTATTTTTTTTCCCTTTCTTTCATTTTTAACCTCATCAGAGCCGAGATTATGCGATTGTAAGCTGGTTAGGATGAGATTTTAGTTCTTGATTTATATTTTACATAACCAGTTTACCGGCACGTATCCAGGATGTAAATTTAGATTATTTTTGTCCTTTTGGCCCATGAAGTTATTCGGTATTATTGCGAAATGTGCTGTAGTGTTTGTTGATGTAATTATAGATTCTAGAGAAAGAGTTCACGTACAGATAAATAAGTTCAGCGTATTGATATAGACAGATATGGTGAGCATTACACCCTTCTATGCAGCTAACATAGGGTCCGCATGGTAGTTCGACAAGATTTCCTGTCTTCAGCGAGTTTTTCAACTTCATCAAGGGATGTTACGCCCACTGAAAAGGCCTCTCTTAACAATGTCCTCTTTAGAGTTTCACGTGGTCGATCTCTTTTTCTTCGGTTTGTAGTGCTCCACTTGATAGTTTGTTTTGGTAATCTCTGACTGTTTCTTCCCATCAAATGACCGACATATGTCAATCTTCTTTTCCTGGTAACCCGTGACACAGGTTGTTGTTTGCTCATCTGTTTTATCTCTGCGTTGCTTTTGAATTCGTTCCACTTTATATCGATAATTCTCCTTAGGCATTTGTTTTCAAAAGAGTCTAATTTATGTCTATTTCTTTCGTTGATTTCCAGCTTTCGCATGCATAAATAAGAGTGGATACCATATTTGAATTGAATAATCTTAACATGGTCTTTGTGCTCATAACTTTTGAGTGCCATATGTTCTCAAGATTCTTGAAGGTCAGTGCTGCTTTTACAATTCGAATTCTACCTTCCTTTCTGGTGTCACTATCCTGGTCTACGTAGCTGTCGAGATATGCAAAATGGTTTACTTCTTCAACAGCTGTTCTTTCTACGTATATTTGTCCTTCGTGGTTAATGAGAATTTTTATTATTTTTGTTTTATTCTTGGTAATTTCAAGTCATATTTTACTAGCCATTGAAGACAGAGTATTTGTTTTTAACTTGCATTACATACAGGTTGTCTGAGTAGCGAAGTGGTTAGTGCATCGGTCTCTCATGGCGAAGGTCAGAGGTTCGAATCTGGCCGGAGGCACCCCAGTCACCCAGCCGTAGAAATGGGTACCCGACTTCTTTTGGAGTTGGGGAAGGAAAGGCAGCCAGGCGTGATACTGACCATATCACTCTATAGTGTGCTGACGGGTCAAGGAAAATATGGGCACTAACACCATATCCCTACGTGCCTCTAAGGCATGACAAGATTACCTTTACCTTTTTACCTACCTACATACAGGTATGATAATGATCACAGGTAGGTATGGAGACCATCACACACAGGTGTAGGGATGAAATGGGGCACAGCTATGGCAATGATCGCAGAGAGGTAAATTATGATCACAGACAATTGTGGTAAAGGTGTGATAATGATCATAGGCAGGTATGGCGATGATCACTGACGGGTGTGATAATGATCACAGACAGGTATGGCGAGCATTACATACAGGTATGATAATGGTCAATGACAGGTATGGCGACTGTCACGCACAAATGTAAAATATACATTTTTGGCGCCTTTTATATGAACTTTATGAATATCAGTTGCATATTCAAGAAGATCAGTTCTAAGGGAATGACACGTCACTCAAGTACAGTCTCCCATTTTACAAGTGCAGCCCCACAAAATGGGACCCGAATTCCTCCCTTTAAATTCCGACCCAAGTCTTTACCTCTTCCTTCATCTACTCCAATCCCGGCTACCCAAGAACTTATTACAGTTCTGCACGTTTAATAAATAAGAAATCTAAATGTTCTCACACAAAGGAAAAGACAACAACCAGTACTACACATAAATGATCATATTGAAGACTAACTGACTTTTGTGACCCACTCTAAAGACTAACTGACTTTTGTGACCCACTCTGTAGACTAACTGACTTTTGTGACCCACTCTGTAGACTAACTGACTTTTGTGACCCACTCTGTAGACTAACTGACTTTTGTGACCCACTCTGTAGACTAACTTACTTTTGTGATACACTCTGAAGACTAACTGACTTTTGTGACCCACTCTGTAGACTAACTGACTTTTGTGATACACTCTGAAGACTAACTGACTTTTGTGACCCACTCTGTAGACTAACTGACTTTTGTGATACACTCTGAAGACTAACTGACTTTTGTGACCCACTCTGTAGACTAACTGACTTTTGTGATACACTCTGAAGACTAACTGACTTTTGTGATACACTCTGAAGACTAACTGACTTTTGTGATACACTCTGAAGACTAACTGACTTTTGTGATACACTCTGAAGACTAACTGACTTTTGTGACCCACTCTGTAGACTAACTGACTTTTGTGATACACTCTGAAGACTAACTGACTTTTGTGATACACTCTGAAGACTAACTGACTTTTGTGATACACTCTGAAGACTAACTGACTTTTGTGATACAGTAAAATACTTTTTAGAGTTTATTCAACAACGCAGACGTACGACAAAATAAAACGACAGCAACAAGAAATCATCAAAAAGCGGCAAAACCACTAAAACACACAACAAAGGTGCACACTCAAACACACACAACAAAGGTGCACACTCAAACACACACAACAAAGGTGCACACTCAAACACACACAACAAAGGTGCACACTCAAACACACACAACAAAGGTGCACACTCAAACACACACAACAAAGGTGCACACTCAAACACACACAACAAAGGTGTACACTCAAAGAAAGTATCTAACATTCTTTCAACGCATAAATATCAGCGAAGGATTCTTTCTCTAAATACGTTCACCCTTCGTGACTCAACATTCAGTAAGCTTTTCTTATGTGTAAAACCTTCATTCGTTACAATATCTCGATTTCTAACTTCATCATAACCTTATACCCACATTTATTTTGGTGATTCATCAATATTCAACATGAAAATACAAAGCTGTCTTGCTGCAACATTTTAACCATTTGTAAGCGCACAAAGAAATTATAAATGATATACTTGTACATTCAGTCAGTCAGTCAGTCAGTCATTTGCATGTCTCTTGCGGAACTTTGCTCTCCCGTAGGCCCCTCGGTTGTAAGCAAGATGCCCTGCTACTGATGCATCCATTTGCAGATCATCAACGATGTCTTGCAACCATCTTCGCTTTGGTCTTTCTCTCTTTCTTTTTCCCATTATGTACCCTTCCAAGATTATCTTATCTAAATTATCATAACGTTCAGTATGTTCAAAATATTTAAGTTTTCTCTATTTAATCCTCTTTACTAGCCAACCTTCTTCAATATTAAGCTCTTGTAATATGGTTATATGTGTTCTCTTTTATGTCTTTGATATTCGAAGAACTCTTCTGTAGTATTTACGTTTAAAAACATGTACATTACGACAAAAATTATGAAATAAAACGTTGCCAAATGGAAAACGTTATGATGATTGCAAATCCATATTATGTATTATAAATAGAAATAAAATGAAACGTTTCGAAATTTTCTGGTAGCATTACACAAATTTGAGTCACAGCTTATCTCATACTCTCACTCCAAGTACACTCCATCATCTTGCTGATATATTTATCTAAATTATTTCTAACAAAACTGCGTACACAAATACTGCACTTTAACAACGAAAATAGCAAGACTTCACCTTCAACATAGCTACTGACGCGTAAACAAAACTTACACTACACGAGGTCGGCACGGTTGTCTGGGGTCTGGCACAAACAACCTTTTATTCCAGCATCACAGAATTTGAATAACATCTCTGAACATTCACGCCGACAAGACAAGATCTCACCACCTTCTACAACCACAGGCTAGACACCGACTAACTCGACCTTCAAAACTCCCAGTCACTCTAAACGCACACCTGACCAGTCACATGACCCGACAATACCCGAGGTGTTACTTCGGCCTCTTCCGCCGGCCGGTGCGGGATACATCCCAACCTCACACCTTAAACGCAGTCTACACGAGGAGAATGACAAGCATGAGGGTAACCACAGACAGGTATGGTATGACCATAGACAGGTATGGTATGACCATAGACAGGTATGTTATGACCACAGACAGGTATGTTATGACCACAGACAGGTATGTTATGACCACATACAGGCATGTTATGACCACAGACAGGTATCGTTTGACCACATACAGGAATGGTATGACTTTTGTGATCCACTCTGAAGACTAACTGACTTTTGTGATCCACTCTGAAGACTAACTGACTTTTGTGACCCACTCTGAAGACTAACTTACTTTTGTGATCCACTCTGAAGACTAACTTACTTTTGTGATCCACTCTGAAGACTAACTTACTTTTGTGATCCACTCTGAAGACTAACTTACTTTTGTGATCCAGGAAAATACTTTTTAGAGTTTATTCAACAACGCAGACGTACGACAAAATAAAACGACAGCAACAAGAAATCATCAAAAAGCGGCAAAACCACTAAAACACACAACAAAGGTGCACACTCAAACACACACAACAAAGGTGTACACTCAACACACACAACAAAGGTGTACACTCAAACACACACAACAAAGGTGCACACTCAAACACACACAACAAAGGTGCACACTCAAACACACACAACAAAGGTGCACACTCAAACACACACAACAAAGGTGTACACTCAAAGAAAGTATCTAACATTCTTTCAACGCATAAATATCAGCGAAGGATTCTTTCTCTAAATACGTTCACCCTTCGTGACTCAACATTCAGTAAGCTTTTCTTCTGTGTAAAACCTTCATTCGTTACAATATCTCGATTTCTAACTTCATCATAACCTTATACCCACATTTATTTTGATGATTCATCAATATTCAACATGAAAATACAAAGCTGTTTTGCTGCAACATTTTAACCATTTGTAAGCGCACAAAGAAATTATTAATGGTATACTTGTACATTCAGTCAGGCAGTCAGTCAGTCAGTCAGTCAGTCAGTCATTTGCATGTCTCTTGCGGAACTTTGCTCTCCCGTAGGCCCCTCGGTTGTAAGCAAGATGCCCTGCTACTGATGCATCCATTTGCAGATCATCAACGATGTCTTGCAACCATCTTCGCTTTGGTCTTCCTCTCTTTCTTTTTCCCATTATGTACCCTTCCAAGATTATCTTATCTAAATTATCATAACGTTCAGTATGTCAAAAATATTTAAGTTTTCTCTATTTAATCCTCTTTACTAGCCAACCTTCTTCAATATTAAGCTCTTGTAATATGGTTATATGTGTTCTCTTTTATGTCTTTGATATTCGAAGAACTCTTCTGTAGTATTTACGTTTAAAAACATGTACATTACGACAAAAATTATGAAATAAAACGTTGCCAAATGGAAAACGTTATGATAATTGCAAATCCATGTTATGTATTATAAATAGAAATAAAATGAAACGTTTCGAAATTTTCTGGTAGCATTACACAAATTTGAGTCACAGCTTATCTCGTACTCTCACTCCAAGTACACTCCATCATCTTGCTGATATATTTATCTAAATTATTTCTAACAAAACTGCGTACACAAATACTGCACTTTAACAACGAAAATAGCAAGACTTCATCTGCAACATAGCTACTGACGCGTAAACAAAACTTACACTACACGAGGTCGGCACGGTTGTCTGGGATCTGGCACAAACAACCTTTTATTCCAGCATCACAGAATTTGAATAACATCTCTGAACATTCACGCCGACAAGACAAGATCCCACCACCTTCTACAACCACAGGCTCGACACCGACTAACTCGACCTTCAAAACTCCCAGTCACTCTAAACGCACACCTGACCAGTCACATGACCCGACAATACCCGAGGTGTTACTTCGGCCTCTTCCGCCGGCACGTGCGGGATACATCCCAACCTCACACCTTAAACGCAGTCTACACGAGGAGAATGACAAGCATGAGGGTAACCACAGACAGGTATGGTATGACCATAGACAGGTATGGTATGACCACAGACAGGTATGTTATGACCACAGACAGGTATGTTATGACCACAGACAGGTATGTTATGACCACAGACAGGCATGTTATGACCACAGACAGGTATGGTTTGACCACATACAGGAATGGTGTGACCACAGACAGGTATGGTATGACCACAGACAGGTATGGTATGACCACAGACAGGTATGGTATGACCACATAAGGAATGGTGTGACCACAGACAGGTATGGTATGACCACAGACAGGCATAGTGTGACCACAGACAGGTATGGTATGACCACAGACAGGCATGGTATGACCACAGACAGGCATGGTATGACCACAGACAGGTATGGTATGACCATAGACAGGTATGGTATGACCACAGACAGGTATGGTATGACCACAGACAGGTATGGTATGACCATAGACAGGCATGGTATGACCACAGACAGGTATGGTATGACCACAGACAGGCATGGTATGACCACAGACAGGTATGATGTGACCACAGACAGGTATGGTATGACCACAGACAGGTATGATGTGACCACAGACAGGTATGGTATGACCACAGACAGTCATGGTAACTATCACTGACATGTACGGTAATGATCACCTGTACACGGACAGGTACGTGAGGCAACTAGAAACATTTATGGCTGACAAATAAAAACACGCGCGATGTCTGCGGAGAGGTATAATATAGGTATAATAACAGCTGAGAAAGTCATAAATGCCTTTGAATGTAAATGCTACAGAAGAATTCTTCAAATATCATGGACAGATAGAAGGAAGAAGATCAAGAGGAAGACCAAGAGAAATGATACTGGACAGTCTGACGGGATGGTGTGAGAGGAGATCACCAACTGAACTGATGGCCTGCATGAAGGATCGGGTACTCTGGAGAAGCATAATACCCAACGCCAGTCGGCACGGCACCTGATGATGATGATGATCATGGATACAAAAAAGAACAAATATATCCATACTACAAGAACTTAATATTGAAGAAGGCTGGCTAGTAAAGAGGATTAAAGAGAGAAAACTTAAATATTTTAGACACATTAAACATCATGATAATCTAGAGAAGACAGTCTTGGAAGGGTACATAATGGGAAAAAAGAAAGAGAGGAAGACCAAGGCGAAGATGGTTGGAGGGTTGTGTATGGAGTTGGTCGGTATATATGAGGTTAGTATGTTTTTGATGTTGATGTTAGTGTGAGGGTCCCCTGGCGATGTTAATCACCTGGACCGTTTTTCTATTCTTTCTGTAATTGTTTCCATCAGTTTACACAACACATCCATTGGCAACAAGCACTTAACAAATGGGAACTCATCATTAAACTTGTGTGATTTCTGTACCTGTTGAATCCTGTGATAATTGGATTCATGTTGAGTGTTAAATGTAGTGTTGAGTGAGTTGATTACATGTAACTGGTCATGTTCATGTACGGACACGTAGTGGTTGTTTGTCCCGGGTTTTCCTGTGTCACGTGGTGTATAACAATGTGGCGTCTGTTGTGTCACTTGTGTAGCAGTCAAGAAAATCTGCTGAGTAAATAGTAAAGTTTGTAAGAGTGCATGAAGAATTCGCTGCTTAAAGACAGTTAGCCACACACACACACACACACACACATACGACCATAGTACAGTACAGTGTATGGGCAAAACACGTGTTTAGTGTTCAGCAAACTAATACAAGTACACTGTCAGAACATAAGAGAACGATGTGGTCAGTATCACGTTTGGCTGCGGTTAACATCACGCTTTTCTGCGGTACACGTCGCGCTTGGCTGCGAATCAACATCACTTTTGGTTGTGGTCAACATCATTCTTGGTTATGGAAAACATCATTCTTGGCTGTGGATAACATCATTCTTATTTGTGGACATCGTTCTTGGCTGTGGACAACATCATTCTTGGTTGTGGACAATATCATTCTTGGTTGTGGACAATATCATTCTTGGTTGTGGACAACATCATTCTTGGCTGTGGACAACATCATTCTTGGTTGTGGACAATATCATTCTTGGCTGTGGACAACATCATTCTTGGTTGTAGACAACATCATTCTTGGCTGTGGACAACATCATTCTTGGCTGTGGACAATACCATTTTTGGCTGTGGACAATATCATTCTTGGTTGTGGACAACATCATTCTTGGTTGTGGACAATATCATTCTTAGTTGTGGACAACATCATTCTTGGCTGTGGACAACATCATTCTTGGTTGTGGACAACATCATTCTTGGCTGTGGACAACATCATCCTTGGCTGTAGACAACATCATTCTTGGCTGTGGACAACATCATTCTTGGTTGTGGACAGTATCATTCTTGGTTGTGGACAATATCATTCTTGGCTGTGGACAACATCATTCTTGGCTGTAGACAACATCATTCTTGGCTGTGGACAACATCATTCTTGGCTGTGGACAATACCATTTTTGGCTGTGGACCACATCATTCTTGGCTGTGGACAACATCATTCATGGCTGTGGACAACATCATTATTGGCTGTGGACAACATCACGCTTGGCTGCTTTCCCTTCGCCAACTGAAGAAGACGACAGCGCGATGACTGGATTCGAACCACGCACCTCTTGGTATATAGAAAAGAAGTCCAAAATATAAACCACAGAATATGTGTAGCTTTAAAGCACATCTTACATCCTTCCCGTGCCGTCAAACGTCACATAGGGCTCGCATGGTAGTTCGCCAAGATTTCCTGTTGTCGGCGAGCTTTTCAACCTCATCTAGGGATTTTATGTCTACTAATGTGGCCTCTCTTGTCAATTTCCTCTTTAGAGTTTCATGTGGTCGACCTCTTTTTCTTCGGCCTGTTGTGTTCCACTTGATAGCTTGCTTGGGGATTCTCTGACTGTTTCTTCTCATCGCATAACCTACATATGTCAATCTCCCTGTTTCTGATCACACACGAGACAGGTTGTTGTTCACTCATCTGTCCTATCTCTGAATTGTACTTGAATTTCTTCCACTTTATACCGAATATTTTCCTTAGGCATTTGTTTTCAAAAGAGTCTAATTTATTTTCTATTTCTTTAGTTGTTTTCCAGCTTTCACATCCATAAATGAGGGTGGATATCAGGTTTGAATTGAATAGTCTTAACTTGGTTTTTGTGCTTATAACTTTTGAGTGCCATATGTTATCAAAATTCTTGAAGGTCAATGCTGCTTTTGCAATTCGAATTCTAACTTACTCTCTGGTGTCACCATCCTGGTCTGTGTAGCTGCCGAGATATGCACGTTGGTGTACTCCTTCCACAACTGTTCCTTCTACGTATATTTTTCCTTCTTTATCAATGAGGTTTCATTATTTGTGTTTTTTCCTTTCTAATTTCAAGACCTATTTTGCTAGCCAAGGAAGACAGGGAATCTGTTTTCTCTTGCATGGATTTCACATTGTCAATGATAAGAGTTATGTCATCTGCAAAATCAAGATCTTCTATTTGGGTCCCATGTACCCAATCAATGCCGGTTTTACCTGTACAGCATCTTTTCATTATGAAGTCTATGGCAATTCCAAAAAGCAAGGGAGATAATATACATCCTTGTTTCAAGTCTGTTTCAGTCTGGAACCATTCGCTCATTCCTTCTTCTGTCTTGACTGCACAAACATATCCGTTGTAGAGATCTCTAATAATGTTGACAATTTTAGATGGTATTCCATATAGTTTTTAAATTCTCCACAGTGAGTATCTGTGTATGCTATCAAATGCCTTTTTAAAGGCTATGACAACACAAGACCTCGCTTAAAGCGATAAAACGAAGATTCAGTTGTTCTGCTATAGTTTAAAGTAGCAGCTACCATACTGCACGATCGTTTAACAGACGTACCTCTTTCAGTGAAAAAAGACCCTTGGGTCCACACAGCCTCTAAAAACGGGTACCAGAGAAATCTTGGGAGGGTACATGCGGCCAGGCGTGATACTAACCCCATCAGACTTTCCTGTGCCGAAGTTCGTGGAAAATACCGGACCCCTCACCTTATCCCCGACATGCCTTAACGGCCTGGAAACGGGATCTTTAGCTTTTACCTTTTAACCTTTAACCTCTTTCAGTCAAGTAATTTGCCAGAGAGTTCAGGCCGTTGGTGGTTTATGGAAACGAGACTCATTAAAACAATGCAAGGCAGTTTCTAAATGAAGTCTAAAATCTTTGCTCTTAATGATTAAGTTAGTCGTACAAACACTCTGCACCGCTGGCATAGTTAATGTAGATTCTGGACCGCTTTTGTCTTTAATTTCCTGTACACGGAAGGCTATTAAATATCCTCAACAGAGATTCAAAGATAATAAAGACGATAAGCCTGACATGAAGCTGTCTCATCTTAAGTCAGTATCCACAGAGGACGTGATCGCATCCATCTGCACCAGAAAATGACCTCCAGGACATTAACGAGTGACCGATATCAACTTCCTTCATTACGCGAGAGGGGAAAGAGCGCGAGAGATGGACAGACAAGCATAAAGCTACAGAACAGATTAATCTTGGTAAAGCTGGGCACAAAATGTTACATGACTGGTCTTCTGCCAGGCAGAAAAAAAAAGAACAGACTGGTCTTATGAAAGTTAGGCAGAAAAAGTTCCAGAACAGACTGGTCTTAGGAAAGTTAGACAGAAAAAGTTCCAGAAGAGCCTGGTCTTGTTTCGAGAACTCATTGCTATGAGCGAATGTTTAAATTCAGCGGAGAGCCGGCCGATATAATGTCAGATTCATTGATGAGACAAAATCAATGGCAGGAATTCAACCGCGACAGACCCGCGTGTAATGAAACTTATTTTTTGTTCTGAAACAACCGAGGAATTTGTATTTGCATTCATCTTTGTCACTGCTGACAGAAGCCTGGGGAGAGATTAAATGAAACGAGGGGTGGGGGGGGGGGGGGAGTGAGTGTAGCAGGTTCGGTCGGCAGTTCACGTTTGACCTAAATCTGCGTGCAACGAATAGGAACATCCAGGTAATACCTTCCCGACTGGCTGAGAACCGCTGAAGCGGTAAAGTAGTTTGTTTGTTTTTTTTCAATTATCGTTAATTAATGAGGAGTTTTTTTTTGTTTTTTTTTTTACGGCGAAGCTAGTGGCAACTAAGTAGATGTACAAATAACACTTCGAATGATTATAACAAAGACACTTCTTCTGAAATCATCTGTAAAGTAATAGAACACATTACTGTATGGTTAGAAGTCGAAAAAAAAAACAATCGTATACAAAGCACTTTTAGACTTGAGAGAAAGAAAAAAAAAACTGACAAGAGAATTACCTGGGACTTGAACCAAGGACTCGGTAGACAAGCAACTGTCCAGCCACGAGAAACGTGCATTAATCAGCTTAGCTATCTCGCAACCCCGGCCTTCCCCCCGCCCCCCCCCCCACACACACACATAAAGGTATTTAATAGTTAAAGCAACAATGCCTGTCAGGTCTAAAATCGTAACCCCTGGAAAGGAAACGATTCTCAAATTATCCAGTCGATGTGTCTGAAAATACGTGTATCGCCACATTATGTTGAGAAATTTGCCTCCATCGGAGTTCTCGATATTGCTTTGAGAGCATGAACATTAGCTAGGATTTAGCTTGCGTAAGAATTTCACTTTGATGACGATACTCCAGGAACTTGTGTAAGAAACTAACTTTGATTACGATCATACAGGACCTTTTGTAAGAATCCAACTTTGATTACGACCATACATGACCTTATGTGAGAATCTAACTTTAATTACGATCATACAGGACCTTGTGTAAAAATCTACCTTTGATGACGATCCGCTATGACCTTGTGTGAGGATCTAACTTTGAAGGCGACCCCCGGGACTTTGTGTGAGAATCTAACTTTAATGACGATCCTCAAGGACCTTGTGTGAAAATCCAACTTTGATGACGATCTTACAGGGCCTTGTTTGAAATCCTAACTTTGATGACGATTCTCAAGGACCTTGTGTGAGAATCCAACTTTGATGACGATCTTACAGGGCCTTGTGTGAAAACCTAACTTTGATGACGATCCGCTATGACCTTGTGTGAGGATCTAACTTTGAAGGCGACCCCCGGGACTTTGTGTGAGAATCTAACTTTGATGACGATCCTCAAGGACCTTGTGTGAAAATCCAACTTTGATGACGATCTTAAAGGGCCTTGTGTGAAAACCTAACTTTGATGACGATTCTCAAGGACCTTGTGTGAGAATCTAACTTTGATGACGATTCTCAAGGACCTTGTGTGAGAATCTAACTTTGATGACGATCCTACAGGGCCTTATGTGAGAATCTAACTTTGATAACGATCCCCCAGGAACTTGTGTAAGAATCTAACTTTGATGACGATCCCGCAGGAAGACAGTCTGAGCAGTTTTGGTGCTTATCAGAAATCCGCAACAGATGATATAAAATGCGCTTTCAACGCTTAGCAATTGTTGATTTTTTAATCAACAATTGCACGCTTGCTTGAAAATTTTGTTTGTCAAGTTTAACCACTGTGTACTTGTAGCTAACTCTGGCTATAAACACAGGGACATAATTGGCCAACTTTTTCCACGTGCACCTGCGGGTGTTAAGATACAAGACCTAGACTTTGCTGGAAGTGTTTTTGAAAGAGTTTTAAATTTTCTTCCTGAATGGACAGAAGGTTGAGTCTTTGCAGTTTGTCTTTACTATGCTATGTATTAAATGTCTGTTTTAAGTCTGCTTTTTGTTGTGCTGATACCAGTAATATCAACAACAAAAAAATCTACTACTGGGATCTGAACCCGACACCACTGGATTACCAGACATGTAGAGAAATAATGTTACTAATTATTTTTTTAACAGAAATTGTCAAACTTTCTGCTGTCTGTTGATTCATTGCCGTGAGAGAAAGTAGTTTACGTGTAAATATGTCCTTATTTTGTAGTACATTACTAGAAGACAAAACAGACTTTTAAACTCAACTTCCGCTCTCAAATTCTGCACAATTTGATGAATAAATTTTCTTCACACTTTAACCCATTTCTAACCATGTTAATGAAGCCAACATTTACATTAACCCTTATTACCCTCAGACATGTTTGGCCCTGCTTTCAGTGCAGTAACCTGTTCTTTTCTCAGGGAAGATTTGTCAGTAAAATTTTATAAAATCTTAAAGAACATGTTACTGTTTACAACAAGAACTTAATCGGAGTCTTTTTCCAGGATCTAAAATACACGGACACAAGACTTTAACGCCAAACTGCTTTCTCCAAGAAGGGTAGCAGTTCAGAGGAGTGACGTAACGAAGGAGTGCCACAATGAAAGAGTGACATTTCGAAGAAGTAACATAACGAAAGATGGACATAACGAAGAAATGACGTAGCGACGGAGTGACGTTTCAAAAGAAGTGATGTGATAAAGAGTGACATAACGAAGAAGTGACATAATGAAGAAATGACATAACGAAGAAGTGACACAATGAAAGTGCCTGTTTTTCTTTCAAGGAGGATATCCAAAGAGCTAAGAGTTAAATTTTTCATCCATTTTTTCCTGTTGTTATCTTGTTGTGTTGTTTTTGTATGAGATCCTTGGAAATGGCCTTTTGCCGAAATATTGGATTGTTGTATGTTCTTCGTGTATACGTACTCATCTTACTTTCTGTCACTCTCTGTCCTGCCCACTTTCCTCACTCTTTTCTTCTTTCTTTCTTTACATACAACTGAACCATACTTTCCTGTCAGCTTTAATAATAGATCCAGTTTTACCGCAGTCGTCATTTCTTTTATCTCTCGACATATAGGAGTAAAATAACGAAGGAGTGACATAACAAATTAGTAACATTTCGAAGGAGTGACATAATGAAGCAGTGACATAACGTACGAGTGACATTTTTAAAAAGTTATAACTCAGTGATGAATTTCAGTGGAGTGGCAGGAATATTGTCATAAAGAAAGAGTGAGATTATGACAGAAGAGAAATTATGACAGTGCTCCGAGACAAGGGATACACATGGAAGGAAGCAGAGAATAATTCCAAGAACAGGGATGACTGGAGAGCCTTTATCCGTGGCCTATTCTCTCAAAGGAGTGAAAGGCGATGATGATGATGATGATGATGATGATAATGAAAGAGTGAGATACCTAATGTTAATATAAAGAACAGAAGATTACAGACACACTTTGTTTAATCTTTTGTTTTTGATTACATCAAATAAACTGGGCGATGTCAATGGTTTAGAGCTGACAGCATGTGAGTATCTTGATAAAGAAGTTCGTTAAAGAAGGTCATTGAACAGATGAAGAAGTTGAACGAATTATTTGATCGTCTCCTATGAAACGCGGCCTGGTTGTGGACTGACTGGTTAGGCCTTGGGTATGCTAATCTGGTGGTACTGGGTTCAAGTCTCAGCAGCGGTGCTTTTTTTCTTGTACCTCCACATCAAAGAGACCCATGGGTCCATCCAGCCTCTAAAAATGGGTACCTGAGAAATCTGGGAAGGTAATTGTGGCCAGGTGTGACACTGGCCACGTCACACTTTCATGGGTTTGGAAATAGAGGCCAAGCACTGTATCCTAAGTATGTCTTAGTGGTATGGAAACTTTTACCTTTTTTTAACTGTAAAATATTTTTAACAGAAATATCTAAGTGCGACTCCTCCGCTGTGTCATTCTTGTCATTCTTTCGTTAAGCCACTCCTTGCCCTGTCATTCTTTTCTTAAGCCACTCCTTGCCCTGTCATTCTTTTCTTAAGCCACTCCTTGCCCTGTCATTCTTTTCTTAAGCCACTCCTTGCCCTGTCATTCTTTTCTTAAGCCACTCCTTGCCCTGTCATTCTTTCGTTAAGCCAGTTCTTGCCCTATCATTCTTTCTTTAAGCCACTCCTTGACCTGTCATTCTTTCATTAAGCCACTCCTTGCTGTATCATTCTTCCGTGAAGCCACTCCTCCGCTGTGCCACATCTTTGATATACACCCGAAAGAAATCTTTTAAAATGACTTGGGGGGTGTTTCCAGGCTTAGTTTAGCTACCCTGACTGAAAGTTATGACAGAGCTAATAGAATAAACAAACACACAATCCGCGTTAATTGAATTGTTTATGTTACCTGTAGTTTCAATGTAGAACATAACTAAGTCTTTAACTGGTGAAGAAAACGTGCCTTCAGATACAGTAAATTAACTGCCTGACACTAATTGGCTAAAGCTGAGCAGTAATGAGTGCTCCAAAAGTGAGTCAAGTTTTAAAACTTGGAAACAGAAAGATTCACTCTCTTCCTTGTTCTTCTCTGAGTTTCCAAAACAAAGAAGGGAGAGAAGGCTTCTCTGTTCCGTCAGTGTTAGTTTACAGAGAAGAATCCGATGAGGTCATACGAGTATTTACACTGACCGTTCATCTGTCAGATGAATTTGTTATACTATGACCACAAAAAAAAATGAATGAATAATATTCGTAACTTGTACCTATACACAGTCTACACACAGAGAAAGGACCTGGTCAGATCCTAGCACCTTACAAGACATGTTCAAGGGTGATGCTGAGAACCTGGGGCGAACTGTCCCATTTGTGAGAGTGTTGAATGCCTGAGCTCCCTGTCCAGTGAGAGCGTATGATGGCAGGGTATGAGCTAGCCCAGGGTAATGTATGCATGCAGGAAACTCTCTACTGTAGAGAGCGGAACAACAACACAACTCCTTCAGATCATCAGAGGAAGTACCCCCCCCCCCTCAGACAAGTGTTTCGGCCCTATTAAACTTCTGACACTCTAAGGGGGGGGGGGTGGGCCCTTCTGGGTCATGACTCCCAGAGGTCTTGTGAGTTGTTGCTTTTTTTTTTTTCTCTCCCGGTCCCGGGATTGAACCCGTGATCTTCCAGTTGCCACTACACTTTGTGAAGTGCGTCTTTAGCGATTTAGCTACGGAGGACTGGTATTGGTTGTGGCAAATGAAATTACTTATGTTCCTAATGGTATAAACTAGAAAGAAAGTAGGAACAGCTTCTAGGGTAAGTTCCCTAGAAGAGTGCTTCTTGCTTGTTAAACTAGTGTTACAATAGCACCAATTCAAAAAAAGCGTTTAAAATTCTAACAAAGACAAATGTTGTCCTCATTGGTGATGTAGAACAGCCGTGTTCTAAATTGTCACGTGTTACCTGCCGTAGAAGAAATTCTTGTGTGAAGTGTTAGTTTCTAGACCACTACAGATTTGAGGTAGAAGGATACCAAGTTTCTAGACCACTACAGATTTGAGGTAGAAGGATACCAAGTTTCTAGACCACTACAGATTTGAGGTAGAAGGATACCAAGTTTCTAGACAACTACAGATTTAAGGTAGAAGGATACCAAATTTCTAGACCACTACAGATTTGAGGTAGAAGGATACCAAATTTCTAGACCACTACATATTTGAGGTAGAAGGATACCAGCACCTGTCCTTGCTGCCTTTGTTTTCCTAGGGAAACCCCAGGTACCCATTTTTTTTCTTTTTATTTTTAAGGCTGGGTTGACCCCGGTGCGGGTCGGTGGGGAAAAGTTACGCCTGGGTGAGGAATCGAACCAGGGGCCTTATGGTCGGCAAGGCAGTGCACTAACCAGTGATGGCGCTAGGAATGTTTGAAACCATACCTGTCTTTCACCTCGCACTTTCTGAAAAGCCGGTTTTCTTAACACAAAATTCGGTCCCATCTACTTTTTCTAAAGTGTTCAATAAACAGTTTACTAACACTCGCAAGAATTAAATGTTTCTGAGAGATGTTGATGTTATCTGCCTCAAGATTTAAACTTCACAACATGCTCACATGATGAACCAAAGTCACAATTGGCTGACTGATGCACAGTAAGCATCATTTGACTATGGATCTGATTCTCCTCCATGCAAACTAAACATCATTAGACTATGTATCTGATTCTCCTCTATGCTAACTAAACATCATTAGACTATGGATCTGATTCTCCTCCATGTTAACTAAACATCATTAGACTACGGGTCTGATTCTCCTCCATGCTAACTAAACATCATTAGACTACGGGTCTGATTCTCCCCCATGCTAACTAAGCATCATTAGACTACGGGTCTGATTCTCCTCCATGCTAACTAAGCATCATTAGACTACGGGTCTGATTCTCCTCCATGCTAACTAAGCATCATTAGACTACGGATCTGATTCTCCTCCATGCTAACTAAGCATCATTAGACTACAGGTCTGATTCTCCTCCATGCTAAGTAAGCATCATTAGACTACGGATCTGATTCTCCTCTATGCTAACTAAACATCATTAGACTAAAGGTTTGATTCTCCTCCATGCTAACTAAGCATCATTAGACTACGGATCTGATTCTCCTCTATGCTAACTAAACATCATTAGACTAAAGGCCTGATTCTCCTCCATGCTATCTAAACATCATTAGACTACGGATCTGATTCTCCTCCATGCTAACTAAGCATCATTAGACTACAGGTCTGATTCTCCTCCATGCTAACTAAGCATCATTAGACTACGGGTCTGATTCTCCTCCATGCTAACTAAGCATCATTAGACTACAGGCCTGATTCTCCTCCATGCTAACTAAACATCATTAGACTACGGATCTGATTCTCTTCCATGCTAACTAAACATCATTAGACTACGGATCTGATTCTCCTCCATGCTATCTAAACATCATTAGACTAAAGGCCTGATTCTCCTCCATGCTATCTAAACATCATTAGACTACGGATCTGATTCTCCTCCATGCTATCTAAACATCATTAGACTACAGGCCTGATTCTCCTCCATGCAAATTAAGCATCATTACACTACAGGCCGGACTCTCCTCCAGCTGATTTCACGGGGTGTTTTTATTACCAGGTTTTTCGTTAATATAAACCGGTCACGGTAACCGACGACCTTCAAAAGTCTGGGATTTCTCCTTTTTTTTTTTTAAAATGGGTAATTTACCGGTAATTGCAGTAAACGCGAACACTACGCTATACACTACACCACCGCGGCACTCTGTTGTACGTTCCATGGAAAGAAACAAAAGTATGTGTTCAAGAGTTTGACACTCAGTTAAAAGATGAAGCGAAAATGAAAAAAAAAGAAGCAATATTCCTTGATCATAGATAACTTTCCGCAGTTTGCAAACAAAATATAATTCATACAAACATAAAAGAATCTCTTCAGCTCTCCATTCCCCATATAAACAACGATTATGAGCTTTTGATTTGTGTGTTTCTGTCACCACAAAAGCCACAGGAAAACAAAAGTTCTGAGTTATTTGACCCCAAATGTCGAGATAACTACGTTGAGACTACGTCCCTCGTGTCAACACAAGTAATGCTAGTGCAAGTTGTCAGGTCAGTTTAGTACTAGTCTCTTGATTTACAGCCTGGTTGGCTGAGTGGTTAGGTGCTTTAATTACTAATCAGATGGTACGGGGTTCAAGTCCCAACAGTGGGATTTTTTCTGGTACACAAAACTGTTCCCGGGGTTTACCCAGGCTCTACATAAGGACACCAGAGAAACCTGGGAAGGTAAATGCGTCCAGGTGAGATACTGGCCACGTCACATTGTCGTGTGCCGAAAATATGGTTCCCCAATATGTCGTAATGGCAAGGAAACGGGGATTTTATCTTGTACCTTTTTTTTTTTAATCTTCATTTATAAGCTATATCTGAAGCTGTGAGTCTTTGTGTAACATATGAACTCATTTTGCTTCTCTTAGTGATATCATTTTTCTTAGGAACGTGTTACGTTTCGTAATATTGTTGTTTTGTCACTACGTAGCTCTAAAGTTTATCTTCTATCTGCTTTATACTTGTAAGCTCTGTTTTGTGTGTCTTCATTTTCTATGTTGCTTATATTTGTAAGATCTCTTTTGTGTGTCTTTATTTTCTATGTTCTTTATATTTGTAGGGTCTCTTTTGTGTGTCTTTATTTTCTATGTTCCTTATACTTGTAAGGTCTCTTTTGTGTGTCTTTATTTTCTATGTTCCTTATACTTGTAAGGTCTCTTTTGTGTGTCTTTATTTTCTATGTTCTTTATACTCGTAAGGTATCTTTTGTGTGTCTTTATTTTCTATGTTGCTTATATTTGTAAGATCTCTTTTGTGTGTCTTTATTTTCTATGTTCTTTATATTTGTAGGGTCTCTTTTGTGTGTCTTTATTTTCTATGTTCCTTATACTTGTAAGGTCTCTTTTGTGTGTCTTTATTTTCTATGTTCCTTATACTTGTAAGGTCTCTTTTGTGTGTCTTTATTTTCTATGTTCTTTATACTCGTAAGGTATCTTTTGTGTGTCTTTATTTTCTATGTTCTTTATACTTGTAAGATCTCTTTTGTGTGTCTTTATTTTCTATGTTCTTTATACTTGTAAGGTATCTTTTGTGTGTCTTTATTTTCTATGTTCCTTATACTTGTAAGATCTCTTTTGTGTGTCTTTATTTTCTATGTTCTTTATACCTGTAAGATCTCTTTTATATGTCTTTATTTTCTATGTTCTTTATACTTGTAAGATCTCTTTTATATGTCTTTATTTTCTATGTTCCTTATACTTGTAAGATCTCTTTTATATGTCTTTATTTTCTATTTTACTGTAACTTTTTTACATCTTGTGATTTATTGTTTCAGTCGTGGTCATGTTTGACAGATTTTCTATGGGAAATAATATCTATTATTAAACAAGCACCTAGAATACTACAGACTAACAGCCAAGAATACTACAGACTGACAACCTAGAATACTCCAGCCTGACAACGCAGAATACTACAGATCTGATTCTCCTCCATGCTAACTAAGCATCATTAGACTACAGGCCTGACTCTCCTTCATGCAAATTAAGCATCATTATACTACAGGCCTGACTCTCCTCCAGCTGATTTCTCGAGGTGCTTTTATTACCAGGTTTTTCGTTAATATAAACCGGTTACAGTAACCGCCGACCTTTAAAAGTCCCGGTTTTTCTCCTTTTTTTTTAAAACGGTAATTTACCGGTAATTGCAGTAAACGCGAACACTGCGCTAACCACTACACCACCGCGGGACTCTGTTGTACGTTCCATGGAAAGAAACAAAAGTATGTGTTCAAGAGTTTGACACTCAGTTAAAAGATGAAGCGAAAATGAAAAAAAAAAGAAGCAATATTCCTTGATCGTAGATAACTTTCCGCAGTTTGCAAACAAAATATAATTCATACAAACATAAAAGAATCTCTTCAGCTCTCCATTCCCCATATAAACAACGATTATGAGCTTTTGATTTGTGTGTTTCTGCCACCACAAAAGCCACAGGAAAACAAAAGTTCTGAGTTATTTGACCCCAAATGTCGAGATAACTACGTTGAGACTACCTCCTTCGTGTCAACACAAGTAATGCTAGTGCAAGTTGTCAGGTCAGTTTAGTACTAGTCTCTTGATTTACAGCCTGGTTGGCTGAGTGGTTAGGTGCTTTAATTACTAATCAGATGGTACGGGGTTCAAGTCCCAACAGTGGGATTTTTTCTGGTACACAAAACTGTTCCCGGGGTTTACCCAGGCTCTACATAAGGACACCAGAGAAACCTGGGAAGGTAAATTCGTCCAGGTGAGATACTGACCACGTCACATTGTCGTGTGCCGAAAATATGTATCCCCAGTATGTCGTAATGGCAAGGAAACGGGGATTTTATCTTGTACCTTTTTTTTTTAATCTTCATTTATAAGCTATATCTGAAGCTGTGAGTCTTTGTGTAACATATGAACTCATTTTGCTTCTCTTAGTGATATCATTTTTCTTATGAACGTGTTACGTTTCGTAATATTGTTGTTTTGTCACTACGTAGCTCTAAAGTTTATCTTCTATCTGCTTTATACTTGTAAGCTCTCTTTTGTGTGTCTTCATTTTCTATGTTGCTTATATTTGTAAGATCTCTTTTGTGTGTCTTTATTTTCTATGTTCTTTATATTTGTAGGGTCTCTTTTGTGTGTCTTTATTTTCTATGTTCCTTATACTTGTAAGGTCTCTTTTGTGTGTCTTTATTTTCTATGTTCCTTATACTTGTAAGGTCTCTTTTGTGTGTCTTTATTTTCTATGTTCTTTATACTCGTAAGGTATCTTTTGTGTGTCTTTATTTTCTATGTTCTTTATACTTGTAAGATCTCTTTTGTGTGTCTTTATTTTCTATGTTCTTTATACTTGTAAGGTATCTTTTGTGTGTCTTTATTTTCTATGTTCCTTATACTTGTAAGATCTCTTTTGTGTGTCTTTATTTTCTATGTTCTTTATACCTGTAAGATCTCTTTTATATGTCTTTATTTTCTATGTTCTTTATACTTGTAAGATCTCTTTTATATGTCTTTATTTTCTATGTTCCTTATACTTGTAAGATCTCTTTTATATGTCTTTATTTTCTATTTTACTGTAACTTTTTTACATCTTGTGATTTATTGTTTCAGTCGTGGTCATGTTTGACAGATTTTCTATGGGAAATAATATCTATTATTAAACAAGCACCTAGAATACTACAGACTAACAGCCAAGAATACTACAGACTGACAACCTAGAATACTCCAGCCTGACAACGCAGAATACTACAGACTGACAACCTAGAATACTCCAGCCTGACAACGCAGAATACTACAGACTGACAACCTAGAATACTCCAGCCTGACAACGCAGAATACTACAGACTGACAACCTAGAATACTCCAGCCTGACAACGCAGAATACTACAGACTGACAACCTAGAATTCTCCAGCCTGACAACGCAGAATACTACAGACTGACAACCTAGAATACTCCAGCCTGACAACGCAGAATACTACAGACTGACAACCTAGAATACTCCAGCCTGACAACGCAGAATACTACAGACTGACAACCCACCTATCATGTCTTAATAAAGGAACAATTCAGTGCAACACCACCTCCCACCCCCCCCCCGGAGTAAATCATAAAGGAAAGTAGAGCTCGTTGTAGAGAACTCCAGGCTGCGTCAAGAGCTGAATATTCAGGCGCAGACCGCTGAAGTATCAGTGAAGGAGCAGTTCTTTGGAGGCATACTAAGGAACAGTTCTTTGGAGGCATACTAAGGAACAGTTATCTGGAGGCATATTAAGGGACAGTTATCTGGAGCCATACTAAGGAACAGTTATCTGGAGGCATACTAAGGGATAGTTATCTGGAGGCATACTAAGGAACAGTTATCTGGAGGCATACTAAGGGACAGTTATCTGGAGACATACTAAGGAACAGTTATCTGGAGGCATACTAAGGGACAGTTATCTGGAGACATACTAAGGAACAGTTATCTGGAGGCTTACTAAGGGACAGTTATCTGGAGACATACTAAGGAACAGTTATCTGGAGACATACTAAGGGACAGTTATCTGGAGGCATAATAACGATTGTTTGATTGATTGATTAATTGATCTTTATTTCCAAATGGTTAAGAATTGGGCACGCAGACCCGTCTGACATTCTACCTTTTATCGTACAACGTTCACTTTGTTCCAGACATTCTACAAATATTCTGCTCATATAACTACCATAACTAACATTGGAAAGCTGAGAGACATAAAATAAAATTAAAATATAACATTCACATTTCACTCTTATCCATGCACTCAATACAGAAACTAACTATATACATATATAAATGACAACAAAAAGTAACTACTTATATATATAAACGAATACAGAAAGTAACTACGTACATATATAAATGACTACAGAAACTAACTACATACATATATAAATGACTACAGAAACTAACTACATACATATATAAATTACAACAGAAACTATCTACATACATATATAAATGACTATCTACTAAAAATAAGTATGGTACTATTCATAATAAACAACGGACAGAGTTCGGTGTCTTAAGAGCAGTCTAAAATAACTTGCGTAAATCACGGAGGCATGTAATCGACATCAAATAGATATTGGAAGAGTTTGTAGTTGTAGGAAGGAGTATAGTATATATTTTTTTGTATAGGATGGGAGGGTATTCCAAAGATGAGCAGCAGAATAACTAAAGCTTTTCTTGTAAAGATCAAGTCTAGGTTTTGGAAGACATATGTTGTTTAAGCGCTGGGTACACTTTGGGCTAAATCTAAACATGTTCCATAGATGAGATGGAGAATGCTGTGAAAGAATTTGATCTATCAACTTGGCATTGTTAAAGAGGAACCTGTTCTTAAGAGGCAGTATTCTAATAGGTTTGTGCTTGTTAGTTGCTTGTGTTTGATCTTTGTCACTAATAAGTTTTACTGCTTGCTTTTGAAGTGAGTAAAGCTTTTTTGTATTTTATACTGAGCGAACATCCCAGATTGTTGAGCAGTAGTCTAAATGTGTTTGTATATGTGATATGTAGTATGTCTTCCTTGTGTCTTGATCAATGAAGTGTTTAATTTTGGCTAATTGGTATACTTTTTGCGCCGTGAGTTTTGTTAGGCCTCGCACATGAGAGTTCCAGGTCAGATGTTGGTCAATAATAAGACCTAGTGTTTTGTGCTCGCTAACGTTCTCTATCTGTGATGTTTCCATACAGAGTCGAAGTGTTGATTTCTTTTTTGCATTTTATAATTTCTGCCTTGTTGTTATGAGCATTGATTTTGTTTTATCAGTATTTATAATCATCCCATTGTTGTTGCTCCATTTAATGAGATTGTTTAACTCGACCTGAATAGTTGAATCTAGATTAATACAGTCGTAGTCACTGGTGTAGACTGTGCAATCATCGGCAAAAAAGGTTACAAGAAGAGTGTTTAAGATGAAGTGGAAAATCATTGATATAGATAGCAAAGAGCAATGGACCTAGAAAAGAACCTTGTGGAACACCAGTGTCAACTATAGCAGAATTTGATGGAGAATTGTTAAAGAATGCTACCTGTTGTCTGTCTGAAAGAAATGATGCAATTAATTTTATTAGATCAGGGTGCAATTTATACGTCTTTTATTTTCTTACAAGAATATCGTGGTCAATCATATCAAATGCCTTTTAAGGTCGACAAAAATGGTACCACATAGTCTGTCGTCGTTTATGTTTACTAACCACTTTTCTGTCATTTTGGTGAGAGCTGTGTGGCAGGAATGATTGGGTCTAAAGACTGACTGACTGTCTATGAGTAAATTGTTCCCTTGCATATGTCGTAGAGTTATTTTGTATATGTGTTTTTCGAGTGGTTTTGATAACGATGATAGTATGGATGTTGGTGTATAATAAGACCTAATGTTTTGTGCTCGCTAACGTTTTCTATCTGTGATGTTTCCATACAGAGCCGAAGTGTTGATTTCTTTTTTGCATTTTATAATTTCTGCCTTGTTGTTATGAGCATTGATTTTGTTTTATCAGTATTTATAATCATCCCATTGTTGTTGCTCCATTTAATGATATTGTTTAACTCGACCTGAATAGTTGAATCTAGATTAATACAGTCGTAGTCACTGGTGTAGACTGTGCAATCATCGGCAAAAAAGGTTACAAGAAGAGTGTTTAAGATGAAGTTGAAAATCAATGATATAGATAGCAAAGAGCAATGGACCTAGAAAAGAACTTTGTGGAACACCAGTGTCAACTATAGCAGAATTTGATGGAGAATTGTTAAAGAATGCTACCTGTTGTCTGTCTGAAAGAAATGATGCAATTAATTTTATTAGATCAGGGTGCAATTTATAAGTCTTTTATTTTCTTACAAGAATATCGTGATCAATCATATCAAATGCCTTTTAAGGTCGACAAAAATGGTTCCACATAGTCTGTCGTCATTTATGTTTACTAACCAGTTTTCTGTCACTTTGGTGTGAGCTGTGTGGCAGGAATGATTGGGTCTAAAGACTGACTGACTGTCTATGAGTAAATTGTTCTCTTGCATGTGTCGTAGAGTTATTTTGTATATGTGTTTTTCGAGTGGTTTTCATAACGATGATAGTATGTATGTTGGTCTATAGTTGGTAAGATTGTTGGATGAGCCAGATTTAAAAAGAGGATACAAACGGTTTTAAAAGCCTCGGGGAAATTAACATTTTGCAATGCACTGATTGTAAATATATGTTAGTGTATGTGAAATGACCGGTGCAGCATAACGTAAGATCTTATTACTAATATCATCAAGTCCAGCTATTTGTTATTTTTAAGGATAAGAGATAACTGTAAACTTCACTAACTGTTAAAAATGGAATGTGTAACTGTTTAAATTCACTACATCTGCTGTCCAGGAGTGTTTGTAATTCATGTAAGTCGCATACTGGAGCTGATAGTGCCGATTTAAGAACATTGAATTTTTCTCTGAAATGAGTGCTGATTTGTGGGCTAGTGTATGTATGAAGGAACAGTTCTTTGGAGACATACTAAGGAATAGTTCTTTGGAGACATACTAAGGAACAGTTCTTTGGAGACATACTAAGGAATAGTTCTTTGGAGACATACTAAGGAACAGTTCTTTGGAGACATACTAAGGAATAGTTCTTTGGAGACATACTAAGGAACAGTTCTTTGGAGACATACTAAGGAACGGTTCTTTGGAGACATACTAAGGAACAGTTCTTTGGAGACATACTATGGAACAGTTCTATGGAGACATACTAAGAAACAGTTCTTTGGAGACATACTAAGAAACGGTTCTTTGGAGACATACTAAGGAACAGTTCTTTGGAGACATAATATGGAAGTTCTTTTTAGACATACTAAGAAATAGTTCTTTGGAGATGTACTATGGAACAGTTCTTTGGAGACATGTTAAGGAACGGTTCTTTGGAGACATACTAAGAAACAGTTCTTTGGATACATATTAAGGAACAGTTCTTTGGAGACATACGAAGAAACAGTTCTTTGGAGACATACTATGGAACAGTTCTTTTGAGGTATACAAAGGAGCAGTTCTTTGGAAGCATACGGATGAACAGTTAACCGGAGGCATACTATATATTGCAAAAAAAAACAAAGCAGTTTCCATCTTATGCTAACTTCGACAAATGCAAACATAAAAACAAAGACGGTGAACATGTGAGTAATGATCAAAGATTGAGCACATTCTCTAGCGTCCACGCGAAGCCTTTGTTTATCTGAGATGCTTCCATCACCCACATTCCCTAGACTTGTGGAGTCATGCTAGCTCCCACTGTCATGGAGTTTAGCTAGAACTATCTAGATCATATAGCCTTAGAAGCAGGGCAGATAACTACATGTGAACCAGAATAACGGAATCTTTCCAGGTGACCGGATGTCTTCTCATCATTGCCAAGCTGTGACATTCCAGGTCAAGTTGTGACATTCCAGATATTATGTCACATTTTCTTGGTTATAGAAATTTTTATTCATACTGTGCTCTCACAGTTTGTAGTAGGGCCCTAAGTACCTTACCATAAGGTAGGTTATGAGGTAGGATATGAGGTAGGATATGAGGTAGGATATGAGGTAGGATATGAGATAGGATATGAGGTAGGATATGAGATAGGATATGAGGTAGGATATGAGGTAGGATATGAGATAGGATATGAGGTAGGATATTAGGTAGGATATGAGATAGGATATGAGGTAGGATATGAGATAGGATATGAGGTAGGATATGAGGTAGGATATGAGATAGAACATGAGGTAGGATATGAGATAGGATATGAGGTAGGATATGAGATAGGATATGCGGTAGGATATGAGGTAGGATATGTTCGCTTTTTAAGTTCTAAAAAATAGTTGGAACGAATTTTCTAAATGTATGCTAGATCTATTGTGATTTCAGTTAAATGATATCTGACAACACCTGAGATGCATTCCAATGAATGAATGCTACAAAAGATTTCTTCAAATATCACGGACACAAAAAAGAACAAACATACCCATACTACAAGAACTTAATATTGAGGACGATTGGCTAGTAAAGAGGATTAAACAGAGAAAACTTAAATTATTTTGGACATATTAAACGTCATGAGAATTTAGAGAAGACCATCATAATGAGAAAAGGAAGAGAGGAAGACCAAGTCGAAGATGGTTGCAAGACGTCGTTGATGATCTGCAAATGGATGCATCAGCAACAGGTCATCTTCTTTACAACCAAGATGCCTTCAAGAGAGCTGTTAGGGAGGCAAACTTCCGCAAGGGAGAAGCTAATGAATGAATGAATGAATGAATGAATGAATGAAACCTTCCATGAATAAAAGCTGCAATTTTCACCCCCAAATCACTTTCTATGTAATCGAGAGACTCTTGGCGTCACCCACTCTGAAAGCTGATATTACTGAAACGTTTCTGCATCGTCTTTTCATTTACTGACTCTGATGAATCATTTTCATGCCATATCACATTCATGTAAACATCGTTATAGCCATCTTTCATCTTCTTCCACTGATACATCGCCCAGTTATTCCTACCTCTTCCACTGGTATTCTACCACTGCCTCTCATGTTTTATCTCTCCAGTGTCAAGAAAACAAAGAGAGTCTTACAAAGCTGAGGAAACAATCTGTGAAGATAACATACTCCCAAAAACAAATATCAGTTTTCTGCCTTGACAAATCTTTATCATCATTATTATTATTATTGATATTATTGTCATTATTAAAAGATACTCAAAGAGAAAAGATTGACTGGACGCAGATGTCTGTCCGAAATTTTGAGATCTAGTCGGCTAGTGGTATTTTCTGTGAAAACAAAACAGAATTACTTTCATTTGTCTGTAATTTATTTTATGTCTGTAATTTATTTTATGTCTGTAATTTATTTTATGTCTGTAATTTGCTGGTCTGTCTGGTTGTCTTCTTTATGCACTTTAGCTCATTTTCTTTTGTTTTTGTTTTTTTTTTTTCTGTCGAATAATTAATTACCAGACACTCCTCTAGTTTGTGGTTTTAAAATCTTTTTATGACTAATCTCTTATATAAGTCACATAAAGTACTTCTTCTTCTTCTTCTTCCTCTTCTTCTTCTTCTCCTTCTTTTCCTCCTCCTCTTCCTTCTTCTTCTTCTCCTCCTCCTCTTCCTCCTCATCCTTCTCCTCCTCCTCTTCCTCCTCATCCTTCTTCTTCTTCTTTTCCTCCTCCTCTTCCTTCTTCTTCTACTCCTCCTCCTCCTCTTTCTTCTTTTTCTTCCTCTTCTCCTCCTCCTCTTTCTTCTTCTTCTACTCCTCCTCCTCCTCCTCTTTCTTCTTTTTCTTCCTCTTCTCCTCCTCCTTCTTCTTCTTCTTCTACTCCTCCTCCTCCTCTTTCTTCTTCTTCTACTCCTCCTCCTCCTCTTTCTCCTTTTTCTTCCTCTTCTTCTCCTTCTTCTTCTTCCTCTTCTCCTCCTCCTCCTTCTTCTTCTTCTTCTCTTCCTCCTTCTTTTTCTTCTCCTCCTTCTTCTTCTCCTCCTCCTCCTCTTCCTCCTCTTCTTCTTCTCCTCCTCCTCGTTCTTTTCTCCTCCTCCTCTTCTTCCCCTCCTCTTCTTCTTCTCCTCCTCCTCCCTTTTCTCCTCCTTCTCTTCCTCCCCTCCTCTTCTTCTTCTCCTCCTCCTCCCTCCTTTTTCCTCCTTCTCTTCCTCCCCTCCTCTTCTTTTTCTTCCTCTTCCTCCTCCTTCTTCTTCTTCTTCTACTCCTCCTCCTCCTCTTTCTTCTTCTTCTACTCTCCTCCTCCTCTTTCTCCTTTTTCTTCCTCTTCTTCTCCTTCTTCTTCTTCCTCTTCTCCTCCTCTCCTCCTCCTCTTCTTCTTCTTCTTCTCTTCCTCCTTCTTTTTCTCTCCTCCTTCTTCTTCCTCCTCCTCCTCTTCCTCCTCTTCTTCTTCTCCTCCTCCTCGTTCTTTTCTCCTCCTCCTCTTCTTCCCCTCCTCTTCTTCTTCTCCTCCTCCTCCCTCTTTTCTCCTCCTTCTCTTCCTCCCCTCCTCTTCTTCTTCTCCTCCTCCTCCCTCCTTTTTCCTCCTTCTCTTCCTCCCCTCCTCTTCTTCTTCTCATCCTCCTCCTCCTCCCTCTTTTCTCCTCCTTCTCCTCCTCCTCCTCCTTCTCTTCCTCCTCCTCCTCCTTCTTCTTCTTCTTCCTTTTCGGTGGCCAGTAAAAAAACAAATCATCGGTGAAGTTGTGTGTTACTTGTGCTCATTTTGTTTGGACTTTGTATTCACGCACTTTGTAGCATCAACTTCGCCTTTGCACTGCGGTCTCTTCTTGACTGCCTGGTTTCAGAGGCACCTTCTGGGAGGTAGTGCCTCTTCGTTCCTTTAATATGTTATAATTTTATTATTAATTATATTATTAATTATATCAAAAGATGAGAAAAGAAGAGAAAATCGTTGATGTTGTTAACATTGGGGTGGAGGGGGGGGGGAGAGTGGGCATACAGGCGACTCGCCAGGAGAAAACTCCAGATGTAAGTTTCTGGTTCTCTCAGAACAATAAAAGAACTTGACTTTATCATCTTGACCACAGGAACTTGACTTTATGAACTTGACCACAAGAACTTGACTTTATTAGTTTGACCACAAGAACTTGATTTTATCATCTTGACCACACGGACTTGAATCTATCAAGTCGACCAAAAGAACCTGACCCTATCATCTTGACCGCATGAACTTGAGTTTATCAACTAGACTGCGAGAGCAATACGTGAGATTTTCAGTTACATAATTGAATACCATCATCATCATGTGCCGCCTCCTCCCAACTTCAAGGTATGTAGTTACATGTATAATATCGTACAGATTCCGAAGTGTATCAAAGGTGGGACAGACAGGTATATTTACTTTAAAATTATGTCAAAGAGAAGGAAATCAAATAAATCTTTCTACCTCTTGAACCTGTCTGTTGGTCCTCGTGTATGAACTTCTTTGTCATTTAAACCCTGACCTTAAACCCAGAACCCTAACCCTAACTGTAAACATAAACCTTAAACCTAATCCAGTTGAAAACGTCTAGTATATTTTACGTAATCTAAAAGAACAAAGGGAATATATCCATAATCATTTAATCTGTAGATTAATACAAGTTGTGTCGCTGCGACAATATTCGTCTCACTTCAAAGAGCACCAATAAGGGTGAGCGACAGGTGAGAAGCAGGCTATAAAACAAGCCGTGAGATAAGGGCGCGTATTGTCACCTGACCTGTTCTCATAACACGGTGAAAACATGACAGACAGAATACAGTGAAAACATCATGACAGACAGAATACAGCGAAAACATGATGACAGACATAATACAGTGAAAACATAATGACAGGCATAATACAATGAAAACATCATGACAGATATCTCTCTCTCTCTCTCTGAACCTTAAGTGCCCAGGGCACATAGGGTTTCCGCAAGGGTTTTCCACAAATGCCTGTCCTTCGCCTTTTTTTCTGCTCTTGCCCAGGTGAGCCCTCTATTGCTCAACATCCTTTCTGTTGTTCTTCTCCATGTCTCTTTTGGTCTACCCTTACTTCTGCTCCCCTGTGGTGTCCATCTTAGTGCTATTTTTCCTGCATTTGCTTTTTCCCTTGCTTCCGTTTCTGTAGCAGTCTGATAGTTTTTTTACCAGATAGGGTTGCTGGCCCTATGCTGAACCCTCCTTAGTCGCCTTTTACGATCATGCATGGTAGGGTACAGTGGTCCTATTCTTTGCAGGTCCCGGATACCACACATGACAGATATAACAAAGTGAAAACATCATGACAGATATAATAGAGTGAAAACATCATGACAGACATAATACAGTGAATACATCATGACAGACAAAATACAGCGAAAACTTCTTGACAGACATAGTACAGTTGAATCATCATGACATATATAATACAGTGAAAACATCATGACAGACATAATACAGTGAAAACGTAATGACAGACATAATACAGTGAAAACGTGATGACAGACATAATACAGTGAAAACATAATGACAGACATAATACAGTGAAAACGTGATGACAGACATAATACAGTGAAAACATAATGACAGACATAATACAGTGAAAACGTGATGACAGACATAATACAGTGGAAACATCATGACAGACATAATACAGTGGAAACATCATGACAGACAGAATACAGCGAAAACATGATGACAGACATAATACAGTGAAAACATCATGACAGGCATAATACAATGAAAACATCATGACAGATATCTCTCTCTCTCTCTCTGAACCTTAAGTGCCCAGGGCACATAGGGTTTCCGCAAGGGTTTTCCACAAATGCCTGTCCTTCGCCTTTTTTTCTGCTCTTGCCCAGGTGAGCCCTCTATTGCTCAACATCCTTTCTGTTGTTCTTCTCCATGTCTCTTTTGGTCTACCCTTACTTCTGCTCCCCTGTGGTGTCCATCTTAGTGCTATTTTTCCTGCATTTGCTTTTTCCCTTGCTTCCGTTTCTGTAGCAGTCTGATAGTTTTTTTACCAGATAGGGTTGCTGGCCCTATGCTGAACCCTCCTTAGTCGCCTTTTACGATCATGCATGGTAGGGTACAGTGGTCCTATTCTTTGCAGGTCCCGGATACCACACATGACAGATATAACAAAGTGAAAACATCATGACAGATATAATAGAGTGAAAACATCATGACAGACATAATACAGTGAATACATCATGACAGACAAAATACGCGAAAACTTCTTGACAGACATAGTACAGTTGAATCATCATGACATATATAATACAGTGAAAACATCATGACAGAAATAATACAGTGAAAAAGTAATGACAGACAATAAACAGTGAAAATATCATGGCAGACATAATACAATGAAAACATCATGACAGACTTAATACAGTGAAAACTTCATGACAGACATTTAAAATGTGAAAAGATTTAAAATAGGAGACTGTAATTAATAAACTGGGATGTACGAATAACACAGTTTTAATATCAGAAAACAAAAGCAATTTGCAGAAACTTGTGAATAAGATTATCGAAGAGTCCAGAGCTAAAGAACGACAAGACAGAGATAAAGATAATATCAAAACGAATAAAGATACCAGAATGTAACATCCTTTCAAACAGGAAGACACTGAAAGAAGTAAATAAAATCAGGTACCTTGGAACAACAATAAACAGCTGATAGCAAGTGCACAAATGGAATAAAAGCACGAATAGCTAAGGTAAAAGCAGCTTGTTATGATATGAAGAGAATACTAGCGAATATAAAAATGTAAGTAAAAGTGAGGAAAAGAATAGTACAGTGCTAATTTTACTACATGGGCGTGAAACTTGGACAGTCAACAAAAGCATAGCAAAGAAACTTTAAGCAAAAGATTTGTGGTTTCGACGAAAGATGTCAGAAATATACTGGACAGGCAGACAAACCTACAAAGAAGCCCTCAGTGAAGATTCAGAACAAGGAAAATAGTTAAAATGATAAGAAATACATAAAATTCTTCTTTTTTTTCCTTCTTTTTCTTATTCTTCGTCGTCGTCGTAGATCGCCTTCAGAAGGGCCCTGTTTCAGCTACTCGCCTGCTGGCCCAGCACATCCAGTCTCTGCTCCAGGCATACTTAAAAGCGGGTGGTCACTGCCATATCCCTGTTAACTTGACCAGACTGCTGTTCCCAAGGGCAGCACTGGAAGGTAGAATAGGGTCTTGGCCGGCTATGGTTCGCCAAACCTGACGCAAGCTGTCAGATAGGTTCTGGTAGTTATCTCAGTAAGTGTGAGGGCGTCTTCGCCACCAAAGATAGCCGTGTTGTCAGAAGATGGGACCTGGAGAACCTAGAAATAACTGGAAAATTCCAGGGAAAAAGAAAGAGAAGGAGAAAAAGAGAAAAAAATATTTGAGTGAACTAAACAAGTGGACTGAACAAGTGGACTGATCAAGTGGACTGATCAAGTGGACTGAACATGTGGACTAAACAAGTGGACTGATCAAGTGGACTAAACAAGTGGACTGATCAAGTGGACTAAACAAGTGGACTGAACAAGTGGACTGAACAAGTGAACTCAACAAGTGGATTCAACAAGTGGACTGAACAAGTGGACTGAACAAGTGGACTGAACAAGTGAACTCAACAAGTGTACTGAACAAGTGAACTCAACAAGTGGACTGAACAAGTGGACTGAACAAGTGAACTCAACAAGTGTACTGAACAAGTGAACTCAACAAGTGGACTGAACAAGTGAACTCAACAAGTGGACTGAACAAGTGAACTAAAGGAGTGAACTCAACAAGTGGACTCAACAAGTGAACTCAACAAGTGGATTCAACAAGTGAGCTCAACAAGTGGGCTGAACAAGTGGACTGAACAAGTGAACTCAACAAGTGGACTCAACAAGTGAACTCAACAAGTGGATTCAACAAGTGAACTCAACAAGTGGGCTGAACAAGTGAACTCAACAAGTGGACTGAACAAGTGAACTCAACAAGTGGACTGAACAAGTGAACTCAACAATTGGACTGAACAAGTGAACTCAATAAGTGGATTCAACAAGTGGACTGAACAAGTGAACTCAACAAATGGGCTGAACAAGTGGACTGAACAAGTGAACTCAACAAGTGGACAGAACATGTGGACTGAACAAGTGAACTCAACAAGTGTACTGAACAAGTGAACTCAACAAGTGGACTGAACAAGTGAACTCAACAAGTGTACTGAACAAGTGAACTCAACAAGTGTACTGAACAAGTAAACTCAACAAGTAGACTGAACAAGTGAACTCAACAATTGGACGGAACAAGTGAACTCAACAAGTGAACTCAACAAGTGAACTCAACAAGTGGACTCAACAAGTGAACTCATCAAATGGACTCAACAAGTGAACTCAACAAGTGGACTCAACAAGTGGGCTAAGAAGTGGACTCAACAAGTGAACTCAACAAGTGAACTCAACAAGTGGACTCAACAAGTGAACTCAACAAGTGAACTCAACAAGTGGACTCAACAAGTGAACTCAACAAGTGGACGCAACAAGTGGACTGAAGAAGTGGACTGAACAAGTTGACTGAACAAGTGCCATAGAAAAAAGGAGAGCATATGAATTAATAATAAACACCAAGGGTCGCACAAGATGGAGAAAGCATTAGCGACAACGCTATATGACACGGCATACGATAATAATAATAATAATAATAATAATATTAATAATAAATGACGAAATTCATCTACCATGTCTTGAATGTTCAGTATGTCTGTCACTCCCATGTCTTGAATGTTCAGTATGTCTGTCACTCCCATGTCTTGAATGTTCAGTATGTCTGTCACTCCCATGTCTTGAATGTTCAGTATGTCTGTCACTCCCATGTCTTGAATGTTCAGTATGTCTGTCACTCCCATGTCTTGAATGTTCAGTATATCTGTCACTCCCATGTCTTGAATGTTCAGTATGTCTGTCACTCCCATGTCTTGAATGCTCAGTATGTCTGTCACTCCCATGTCTTGAATGTTCAGTATGTCTGTCACCCCCATGTCTTGAATGTTCAGTATGTCTGTCACTCCCATGTCTTGAATGTTCAGTATATCTGTCACTCCCATGTACAGCTCCCAAAAACTTCCCTTCCTTCAACGTACACAGACTTTCAACTTCCACTTCCACGTCCATTTACAATCTGGACAATTACCTGAAAATGTCCTTAATTATCTATAATACTATAATTATCACGATACTTATAGTATCCTGGTCTGAGATATCTTGTTACGTCTGAGTGTTGTTTAACCTATAAAAGTATCCATATTTCTTTTAAGCTTATGTACACTTGTATACAATCATTTTGAAAATAAAACTGTTCCCGTCTTTTTAAAATAAATCTATTTATCCGCAATATCTACCGAGTTTTGTTTTTCCTCTAATGTATGAATGAGTTTCCCAGTGATCGAGTTAACAGGAAACTACCGGTTAATCACTGATTAAAAAAAGAGAAAACATGGACATTTTGAAAGACGTCGGTTACTGTAACCGGTTTATATTATATAAAAAAAACCTAGAAAAAAGAAAGCAGCGAAATCGGTTGGTGGCCAGAGGTTGATGAAGATGAATTTTCCTGGAGGAAGAATCAGTCAGTTCTGACGTCGGTTCACCATGTGAACATTTTGTAAATATGAAATCTCACCACAAATAAGTTAGGTAAATGTTTCATGCGAACACTTACTGATGTTTGTAATGTGTTTAACGCGCATTAAAATATGAAAAGTTTAAGGTACTGAGAAATCCGGTATTTCGAAAGAAAAGTACTTTATGTAAGGTGAAAGACAGGTACACTTGTACCCGTTTTCAAAAACTAGAGCAAGCACTGGAGTATCCTGACGTTCTTGACCTAGACACATTATCGTCTCTGACAGTTGACGCAGCTCCAGATATCTCACACTTGTTATTTTTCTAGGACCTGACTCTAAAACATGGAAAGCGTTGTCTGCTCTTGGAAATCTCTACGGCCCTAAGTTGCGTTCCTAGCTCTTACATTTCCATTTTGGCGGATCCTACGTTTCGTCTAGAGTCTTGTAAATAGTTGTTAGAATGTCCGACTCACTTTCCTGATATCCCAAATAGTGGCTGTGTTTCACGACTGAGTGATAATCTGGTTGGTGGGGCGCTGCACGGATCTGCAATTTCGTGTGAACATGGACGGGGCGGAGAATCTGTTGGGAGGTCAAGACCATTTCCAAGGTTGAACGACGACCGTGAATTAAGAGAGGCATGGATTTTAAAATCAGATAACAGGTCGTTGACAGAAAGATGTTTTTTTGTTGCAGGGCCCTATATTACAATCTGGTGCATGTTCTAAGGATAAACTGATTTCTTGTTACCTCAACGTTCTTCTCTTTACTCCACCCCTCCACACCTGTCACTTCCTCAATCATTCATTCATTTGCATGTCCCTTGCGAAACTTTGCCTCCCAAACAGCACTTCTGCAGGCCTATCGGTTGTGAGCAAGATGTCCTGCTGCTGATGCATCCATTTGCAGATCATCAACGATGTCTTGCAGCCATCTTTGCCTTGGTCTTCCTCCCATGTTGTTGTTTGGGTTTCTTGGTATATTTCCAGAAGATAGTTTACCATCATTTACAATCATTCTCACATAATGTAAAACTGTGACATGACGTCTTCTCCATACTCTCAATAACCTAGTGTGCAAGTAATTTTTCTGACAAATCTTGAAACAAAGGAGCTGGATAGGGAGTGGATTACAGAATTTAATTACATTCCTCGAGTATGCTCTTGAAGTCAAAGTATCTCTGTATATCCCTACAAATTCAGAATGATCATCACTTATGTTGCTTTTGAGAGTACAACAAGAAGATAAAGTATAATAATAATAATACTTTCGTATACAATATATATATATATATATATATATATATATATATACTTTTTCTCCTACTGGGACCCAATGTGTACACCAGGACTTGTACGTGAATACTGATTACTTTTTAACACACTGACGATCTCTTATACAGTTTTCTCACTTATACCACGCCTTGTAGGTAGATACTATCTTCTCACAGAGACAGTTTGCCTAACACATGTGTGTTCAGGTACCCTTTTTTGCAGTTGGAGAACTAGAGTAACGTTAAGTCTGCATACCATTTTCCTTCCCACTGGAAGTAAATCCACTATGACCGTGATACACCTACGCATATACTACTAAGTACATATTCATTCATTCCTTTGCATGTCCCTTGCGGAACTTTGCCTCCCAAACAGCACTCCTGTAGGCCTCTCGGTTGTGAGCAAGATGGCCTGCTGCTGCTGCATCCATTTCCAGATCGTCAACGATGTCTTGCAGCCATCTTCGTTTCGGTCTTCCTCTCTTTCTTTTTCCCATTATGTACCCTTCCAATATGGTCTTCTCTAAATTATCATGACGTTTAATGTGTCCAAAATATTTAAGTTTTCTCTCTTTAATCCTCTTTACTAGCCAGCCTTCTAAGTACATAAGGCAAGCAAAATTAACACTTCCACTAATAGTTTTGAAACATTCACTCCTTCACTAACTTCCACTATTACCACCAACATTCGCTACATTTGCCTTACATACTACGGCACCACAACTACTACACCTGTACAGCACACTAAATCTTACGTCTTACATCTTTCCCGCGCCGTTAAACGTCACCTAGGGCTCGCATAGTTGTTTGCCAAGTTTTCCTGTTTTCGGCGAGTTTTTTCAACTTCATCAAGGGATGTTATGCCCACTAAACTGGCTTCTCTTAACAATATCCTCTTTGGAGTTTCACGTGGTCAACCTCATTTTCTTCGGCCTGTTGTGCTCCACTTGACAGCTTGTTTTGGTATTCTCTGACTGTTTCTTCTCATCACATGGCCTACATATGTCCATCTTCTTTTTTCTGCTCATCTGTCTTATCTCTGTGTTGTTCTTGAGTTCGTTCCACTTTATACCGAGTATTTTCCTGAGGCATTTGTTTTCAAAAGAGTCTAACTTCTTGTCTATTTCTTTCATTGATTTCCAGCTTTCGGATGCATAAATGAGAGTGGATATCAAATTTGAATTTAATAATCTTAACTTGGTTTTTGTGCTTGTAACTTGTGAATGTCATATGTTCTCAAGATTTCTGAAGGACAACGCTGCTTTTGCAATTCTTATTGTAACTTCCTTCCTGGTGTCACCATCCTGGTCTATGTAGCTATGTAGCCAATGTATGGAAATTGGTTTACTTCTCACTACAGTACAACATTTATCAGGTTTATGTACACGTATATTTATAGTCTGGTGTGTACTTGTTTATGTCGTGGAAGAAAGTGCGACTGTTGTTTCCGCGTTGAAGATATATTTAAGGATGGACATAATACTCTCCTAACAGGTTTCCAACTTCTTACGAAAACGCCCTTGACGTCACGTATCACAGGGGTTACTTTAAGAAAAAGCTGCCCAATACAGGACATTGCGTAATGTCCGTTGTTTACAATGTTTGTCCTTGTTCTGTAGCTACCGGGGAGAATGTATTAAAGGTAATAGCATTAGGGAAGGGGGAGAGAAGCTCTTAAACAAAATAGGGGACGGGACAAGTTGGAAAATCCCGGATAAATAGAGAGAAGGTGTTTTTTTACACCACCCTTTAAATAAACGGCAAAAATATCCCGTGATAAAAGTATTTATTTCTTCTGTTTCTAGAAGTTTCTACGTTTATTTTAAAAAATTATGTTTCTATATATTTATATGTTCGTTTGTTTGTTTATTCTTTTTCTATATGTTTCTACTTTCATTTGTTTATTCTATTTCTATACGTTTATACGTTCATTCGTTTTTCTTTCTGTTTCTAGATGTTTCCCCTCTCATTTCTTGGTTCCCTCAAAAACTCTGAGTCAAATCATCTGTGGTTGATAATGGCGTTCCACAGGGATCTATTCTTGGTCCTCTTCTGTTTACCTTCTACATCAATCTAAAAAAATCATCTTGTGACCTTTTTGCTGATGACTGCACAGTTTTCACTAGTGACAATGACTGTATTAAGCTTGAGTCAGCTCTTCAAATTGAAATAAACAGTCTAATTAACTGGAGCAACAACAACAGAATGCTAATAAACACCAGCAAAACAAAGTCCATGCTCATTACAACGAGACAGAAATTAACGAATTCACCAACAACAACAACACTACAGCTCCATGCTGGAACTTCACAGACAGAGAATGTTAGTGAATATAAAACTCTAGATCTCATGATTGATCACCACCTCAGCTGGAATCATCATGCAGACAATCTAACCAAACCCACTGCTCAAAAAGTTTATCAGTGTACTAAAATTAAACATTTTCTTGACATAGACACCAGAAAAATATACTACATATCACAGATACAAACACACTTGGACTACTGCTCCACAAACATGAAAAGACTTTACTCACTTCAAAAACGAGCAGTAAAACTTACAGATGACAAACATGCAGCACGTATTACAAATAAGGACAAACATCTTGATATTCTACCCCTCAAGAAGAGATTTCTTTTCAACAAGGCCAAATTAGTTCATAAAATTTTATCGCACAATGCTCCAACCTATATGTAGTCGTGGTTCAAATCCAACCCAAAACACAGTCAACGCTTAAGCAGTTATAGTCTCCCAAAACCAAGGCTTGATATGTTCAGAAAAAAAGCTTTTCTTACTCAGCTGCCCACTTTTGGAATGCCCTACCAAGTCACGTAAAATATACAAGTAATATTCGTTCTTATAACTTTAAACTCTGTCAACATCTGTTTGATATGAGCTATATGCCTCCTTAAGCATAGTCTGAAGTAATTTAAAGTATGGCTTGATTGTTGTAATTTTTTTTTAATATTGCTTTTCTATAAATTTGTTACTTTTGAATGAATGTTAAGAATGCAAGTTTATTTCATGTTGTTGCATAAATCAGAGTGTAGAGTGTATGGACGAGAGATAAGTTTATTATTTATTTATATAATCATTTAATGTGTCTTCATGATTATTATGCTCATTAACAAATGCTGAATGACTGTGACTGAGTGAAAGCTGTATGATGAAGGGTAGAATGTCAGACAGGCCTGCGTGCTCAATTCTTAACTCTTTGAAAATAAAGTATGTTCTTTCTTTCTTTCTTTCTTTCGTTTGTTCGTTCGTTCTTTCGTTCTTTCGTTCGTTCGTTCGTTTGTTCATTCTTTCGTTCGTTCGTTCTTTCGTTTGTTCGTTCGTTCTTTTGTTCGTTCGTTCGTTTGTTCATTCTTTCGTTCGTTCGTTCTTTCGTTCGTTCTTTCGTTCGTTCGTTCGTTCGTTCTTTCTTTCTTTCTTTCGTTCGTTCTTTCGTTCATTCGTTTGTCAGTTCTTTCTTTCTTTCGTTCGTTCGTTCTTTCGTTCGTTCCTTCGTTTGTTCATTCTTTCGTTCGTTCGTTCTTTCGTTCGTTCTTTCGTTCGTTCTTTCTTTCTTTCTTTCTTTCTTTCGTTCTTTCGTTCATTCGTTTGTCAGTTCTTTCTTTCTTTCGTTCGTTCGTTCCTTCGTTCGTTCGTTCGTTTGTTCATTCTTTCGTTCGTTCGTTCTTTCGTTTGTTCGTTCGTTCTTTCGTTCGTTCGTTCGTTTGTTCATTCTTTCGTTCGTTCGTTCTTTCGTTCGTTCTTTCGTTCGTTCTTTCGTTCGTTCGTTCTTTCTTTCGTTCGTTTGTTCGTTCTTTCGTTCGTTCGTTCTTTCTTTCTTTCGTTCGTTCGTTCTTTCGTTCATTCGTTTGTCAGTTCTTTCTTTCTTTCGTTCGTTCGTTCTTTCGTTCGTTCGTTCGTTTGTAAGTTCTTTCTTTCTTTCGTTCGTTCGTTCTTTCGTTCGTTCGTTCTTTCGTTCATTCGTTTGTCAGTTCTTTCTTTCTTTCGTTCGTTCGTTCTTTCGTTCATTCGTTTGTCAGTTCTTTCTTTCTTTCATTCGTTCGTTCATTCTTTCGTTCGTTCTTTCGTTCTGATCCACGGACCAGCAAATTGATTCAGTCGACTAAAAAAAAAAAAGTCTCTTTTGCTTTATTTTTAATGAGGGGTCCACATATACTGTCAAGACAAAAAAAGGGCTACGCAGATGTTCCCAAGACAAGAAAGAGGTCTATAGATTTTCCAAGACAAAAATGGGATCCACGGATGTTCCCAAGTCAAAAGTGGAGTCCATAGATGTTCTCAGGACATAAAAGAAGGGTCCACAGATGTTCAAAAAACAAAAAAGAAGGGTCCACAGATGTTCCCAAGACAAAAAAAGGGTCCATACATGTTCTCAAGACGTAAGGGGTCCACAGATATTTTGGAAGACTGAATAGGAGTCAACGCCTAAAATAAGCTTAAGAACCACTCTTATGACCTGTCAAACTTCAAGAGACTGTTTATAAAGCCTGGCTTGAAAGTAAAATAAAGTCATGACCATTTATAGTTCACTCTTGTTGGTAAGTGTGTCACTCTTCAAATGTTTATATCTTCCTAACCTCCTGTTACATATCTATGATAAGAGCACAAGCGACAAAAAACCATTTGTTTGGACGCGTTTTCAAGATCTTTACATCAAGCCACAATGTGTGAATTAGAAATCAAACTGATAAAAGAAAAGACATTCTGGGAAAGACAACTGCAGAATGTTCGTCGAATTTAGAGACGGAAGCAAGAGCCGGTGTTCATATTCTGAACTGCTTCTGGTCTAGTCTAACTTGCTGCAAACCTTGACAACTTCTACACGTCAACAAAAAAAAAAAAAAGGTCAACTTATGATAGAACTCCGCCCTGTACTGTGAGGACAAGAAAACGAAACAAGACACTTCCTGGTTACCAGCCACGTATAAACCAGTATATCTGGAGTTATTTACCTTGGGCATATTGAAAACTGCCCTCAATCAAATCGTTTTCTTTCCGTGTGGGGTAATAGAATGCTCTTGCATTCAGTCAGTCAGTCAGTTAGTTCTATGTCCTCTGCGGAACTTTGCCTCCCTAACAGCTCTCCTGTATGCCTCTCGGTTGTAAGCAAGATGCCCTGCTGCTGATCCATCAAACTGCAGATCATCAACGATGTCCTGCAGCCATCTTCGCTTTGGTCTTCCTCTGTTTCTTTTTCCCATTATGTATCCTTCCAAGACGGTCTTCTCTAAATTATCATGACGTTTATGTATCCAAAATATTTAAGTTTTCTCTGTTTAATCCTCTTTACTAGCCAGCCTTCTTCAGTATTAAGTTCTTATAGTATGGATATATTTGTTACAATGCTGATGACATCTCATTAATGATGAATGACTGGAAATATAAATGCCATTATCATGAAACTTGCACGCCTCCATCACTTTAACCTGCATAAAGAGTTGTTTTTTTGGTAACATTTTCTAGTCTTAGGTTAGGTATGTGTTGGAGTGCTCCAGTTCTCTGCCATCATTGACACTGGGAAGAGCCGGCAAAAGATCGAGCCACATGGATTTAGACAGCAAAAGAGGTACTCAGTGTCATCTGAGGAAAGTAAAACAAAACTGAGGACAAAAGAGATTTGTATTTACAATATAAACATTGTTTGTTGTTACAGTGGATGACTGAGCCGATGCAGTATTGTTGGAATCGGTTATGAGAGAAGCTGTTCGGCAAAATAATGCTGGGCAAGTGGCACAGCAGCCACCATCTACCTGCTTCACAGGCTTTTTCACAGACGGCACATGCCAGTTAATGTTAGAGTAACAAATAATTTAAACTGTATCGATCTTCTCCAAGTATATCCTAGTCTTCTCCTATTGCTTTCACCCTCTGTATGAATATCCCAGTCTTCTCCTATTGTTTTGACTTTTTATATGTATATCTCAGTCTTCTCCTATTGTTTTGACTTTTTATATGTATATCCCAGTCTTCTCCTATTGTTTTGACTTTTTATATGTATATCCCGGTCTTCTCCTATTGTTTTGACTTTATATATGTATATCTCAGTCTTCTCTTATTGTTTTGACTTATATATGTATATCTCAGTCTTCTCTTATTGTTTTGACTTTATATATGTATATCCCGGTCTTCTCCTATGTTTTGACTTTCTATATGTATATCCCGGTCTTCTCCTATTGTTTTGACTTTATATATGTATATCTCAGTCTTCTCCTATTGTTTTGACTTTCTATATGTATATCCCGGTCTTCTCCTATTGTTTTGACTTTATATATGTATATCTCAGTCTTCTCTTATTGTTTTGACTTTATATATGTATATCTCAGTCTTCTCTTATTGTTTTGACTTTATATATGTATATCCCGGTCTTCTCCTATTGTTTTGACTTTCTATATGTATATCCCGGTCTTCTCCTATTGTTTTGACTTTATATATGTATATCTCAGTCTTCTCCTATTGTTTTGACTTTCTATATGTATATCCCGGTCTTCTCCTATTGTTTTGACTTTATATATGTATATCCCGGTCTTCTCCTATTGTTTTGACTTTATATATGTATATCCCGGTCTTCTCCTATTGTTTTGACTTTTTAATGTGTATATCCCAGTTTTCGTCTTCTGTTGCTTTGATTTTAAATAATTCATACCAGAGAATGTCTGGATATACTTGCAGCTGTCCTCTATAAACGGGAACTTACTATCTTCTATTTTTAAATGTATCATTCTCCGCGACTATCTCACGGATTCGGCGTTGTTGATGCACGTCAAAGCAGAGAAAATGTCGGAAGTTCATTGTATCGCTCCCTTCCATGACTGCCTTCTTACTTCTTGTGTTGCTATTCATTTTCCAAGCAAACAACAACAAAAAAATGGCACAAATCGTGTCATTATATATTTTAAAAAGTAAATGAAGTAACACAAAGAATATTTCCAGTAACTATATTGGAAGCAAGAGATTGTCCAGAATACAGAAAATACCGTCCTTTGTAATGATTGCATGAAGAAATAAATATTTTCTAGGAGAAAAGTAAAAAAAAAAAAATAGAAGATTATTTCAGGATATAAATCTGTTCTTATGCAAACATTGCATCTCTAGGATCAAATTAAATGTCAAATCAAAAGCTCTTATCTCTTTGTATTCGTCTATACGAGATACGTGATATTATGCCAGTCCTGAATATTTATAGCGGATGTAAAGGTGTAATACGGATCGCTTTATTGCGCATAAAACGTGATGGAAGTACACGTATTTATTCCTCAGCTATGTAAGATATTACATTCAGTTTGGAAGTAAAATTGTACAGAGTATGAAACATTCAAGTTCGTTTTGTGAATTTTGTAGAAAGTAATTGACTACAGGCTCCCTTGTGTATCGATGCTAAATGTTATCAAGAATACATCATTTTTTTGTTGTTGTGCTAATGCTGGTGATCCTATCGCGATTACACTTAATACAGCTGGGAAATCAGTTGGAGATGTCGAGTATTGTGATTTTCAGACCTGGGGGCTAGTAACTGTGGAATCATCATCAACTTTATCAGGTGCAGCGTCGATTGGTATTGACTCTTATGTTTCTCCATTGTATCCGATACTTCCTGCAGGGCATTAGTTCTGTTGGTGACGTCATCTCAAACCGTCCTGCCACTATCATATCTCTCGGGCTTCCCACGTGGAAAGCCCTGGCTAAAAATAGACTTATTTATAGCACCATGATTGGTTGATAACTTTCATTGCTTTTCTGCTATCAACAACAGTGATACTGTGTTATACAAAACATCTGGGAATAGAAAAGATGTGGACGGTAAGGTTGTATGTTGTCCCAGCTATTGTCTTATCTTTGTGGTCTAAGGTTAAATCTAAGCAGACGTTTACATTAACTAATTTTAACGTCTTTGGATTGACCGTCATGAAGTTGCTAACTTCCAAATGTTACCGTCGCTAAGATGTTAAATTACGGAAACGCTAGTCTGAGGGTGGGGCTACACTGTAAAGGGAGTGAAGAGAGTGGGCAGTCCTGAGATTGTCTGAGGAGCTGTGTAGTTCCCCCGCTCTGTCTTAACAGAGTTTCCTGCCTCTCTCGGAGTCCGATATAAGATTATGTAGAGCAGTTGGTCTTCTTCTTCTTCTTCGTTCGCTTCTACCACCAAGACCGCCCCATGATCCCACTGAATTTATTCCTGTGGTCCTCGATACGTCCCATGGTCCCCCCTGTGGTCCCCGAAAGGACCACACGAGATCTCCGAGAGGACCACAAGAGATTCAAAGTATCGCAGGGCTTGGACCTGTATTCTTGGTGTGTCTCAGAAGCGGGATTGCGTGACACCGTGGTTTTCGTTGCACCAGTTTAATCTATAGTTGGATTTTCTCACTGGAAAACCTCGACGTATTATGGATATCAGTATATCCCAGCTTGGTGAGAGGTGGTTGCCCATCCGGTCCAGACATGGTCTTCTTCTTCTTCGTTCGCTTCTACCACCAAGACCGCCCCATGATCCCACTGAATTTATTCCTGTGGTCCTCGATACGTCCCATGGTCCCCCCTGTGGTCCCCGAAAGGACCACACGAGATCTCCGAGAGGACCACAAGAGATTCAAAGTATCGCAGGGCTTGGACCTGTATTCTTGGTGTGTCTCAGAAGCGGGATTGCGTGACACCGTGGTTTTCGTTGCACCAGTTTAATCTATAGTTGGATTTTCTCACTGGAAAACCTCGACGTATTATGGATATCAGTATATCCCAGCTTGGTGAGAGGTGGTTGCCCATCCGGTCCAGACATGGACTTTCTCACCGGAAAACCTCGACGTGTTTTGGGATACCCGTGTATCCCCGCCGGGTGAGAGGTGGCTGTCCATCCAGTCCAGGGTTGGACTTTCTCACCGGAAAACAGCGTGATTAGGATACGCATACATCCCCGCTGGATGAGAGGTGGTTGCCTATCTAGACTTCCCTGGTTCAGTGTCTCCGACTTCAGCATTTTGCGGTCGTGGCCGCTACCCTTCCTAGTAGTGACCAGGACGGAGCTTTTGCCCAGGAGGACGAATCCTCGCCACTAGTAAGTTTCACTCCTGGGTTAAGCGGGTTTAGGCGTATAATCCAAGCATGGGCTCATAGAACCACGCCTAGACCACGAGATTACAGTGTCGATGTTTGCTCATTTTCAAATATAAAAAAAACAAAACATTCACTTCAAAAACAGCGCATCGTATTCAAATATCCAGCACAGACTAAAGATCAGCACAGACTAAAGATCATCAGCACAGACTAAAGATCAGCACAGACTAAAGATCAGCACACACATCTCAGAATATTACTTCTCAAAAACAGACTTATATCCAACAAAACCAAAGTTAGTTTGCAGAATTCTGTCAGATGGTGCTCTGCCCTATTTGAGAACTCTGTTCAAATTTAAGCCAAGGTCTAATCGACGCCAAAGCCACTGTTTTCTATAAAGAAAAGCCTTGCTTACTCTGCCGGTTACCTCTGAAATACCCTTCCATCCCATCTCCAACTCATGAGAGATATCCCTTCTTTAAATTGAGCTTTTTAAAAAAAATTTCTACTTTCCCTTTATTACTTTCTCTTTTAACACTGCTACCATCCACGTAGCTTCATTATACTATAATCATTGTAAGTTTAAAAGTAATTTGAATAGTTCTATGGCATGAATCACGTTGTTTATAAACACGACTCTGTAGTATGAGAAGGTAAAATAACTACCACATTTTATTTATTTGTTATTTTTGTTGAACGTATGGAAGAGAGATTATATACAGAAGTAGTTATATTGTGTATTTATTACTGTTTTATATATATATATATATATATATATATATATATATATATATATACTGACTTAGTAGAATGATTAAATTAGAATGAATGCTGAGTGATGGAAGACTGCATAACAATCGGAACTATTTTCCATATTTCTTCCATCTTTAACATTGAAGTTCGCTCGTTAATAGTTTCTCTCTCTCTCCCTTCCCTTTTTCTCTCTTTTCTCTCCCTTCTCTCTTTCTTTCCTCTCTTCTCGCTCTCTCTCCCCTCTCTCTTTCCCTCTCTCTGCCCCTCTTTCTCTCCTTCTCTCCCTCTGCCTCTCTCTCTCTCTCTCTCTCTTTCTCTCTCATATTTCTTATCTCTTATAGTCGGCATAGAACTGAACTTCTAGTTTTGACACATCTTCACACGTCATCTGCTCCCCAAGCTTATGTTAACATATACAACACGTCATCTGCTCCCCAAGCTTATGTCAACATATACAGCACGTCATCTGCTCCCCATGCTTATGTTAACATATACAACACGTCATCTGCTCTCCAAACGTATGTTAACATATACAACACGTCATCCGCTCTCCAAACGTATGTTAACATATACTACGCTTCATCTGCTCTCCAAACGTATGTAACATACAACATGTCATCTGCTCTCCAAACTTATGTTAACCTATACAACACATCATTAGCTCACAAAACTTATGTAACATATACAGCACGTCATTTGCTCACAAAACTTATGTAACATATACAGCACGTCATTTGCTCACAAAACTTATGTAACATATACACCACGTCATTTGCTCGCAAAACTTATGTAACATATACAACACGCCACTAGCTCACAAAACTTATGTAACATATACAGCACGTCATTTGCTCACAAAACTTATGTAACATATACAACACATCATTTGCTCACAAAACTTATGTAACATATACAGCACGTCATTTGCTCACAAAACTTATGTAACATATACACCACGTCATTTGCTCACAAAACTTATGTAACATACACAACACGTCATTTGCTCACAAAACTTATGTAACATATACAACACGTCCAAAACGTCCAACACCTTCCAGCTAGTCCAGCAAACATGACGTAAAAGAAATTTATATTGTATATAATCCATATTATGCAAATGTGAGGCGAACTTTTTTTTTACTGAAGATAAATACTCATAAATACGAAATATTCTTATCATTTGGATAATCTGGATTATTTTCTATGAAGAGATTCTAAAGGAGGCTGTGGAAAAAGAGAAAAATCAGGAAAATTTCACACAATTCCAGATTTATAGGATTTGTTTTACGAAGAGGCAAACTGGAACACCTTGTAACAACAGGAAAACGAGGAAAAGGGACAAAGAAACAAGATACTTGACGGACTAAAACAGTGACCAGAAAGATAAAAGGGTAGATGATTGTGGAAATCAGTGACGACCAACGCCTGAATGCCATGGGCCAGAGGAGAGATTATTTTCAAGTCTAGAATGAAATTGCTACAAACGCCCAAAATAAGAATTACTAGTTCAGCATTGTCGCGTACCTTTTCTGTCTGTTTGATGAATAAATCTCTGAAGTTTGTAGGAAGTCCAGTCTCGGAACATCACTAACCATAAAGTTCTTCTTGTACATCTTCTGCTCTTTTAGTTTATCCTTTACATGCAACATTTAAATTCGTTACAGCTCATAAAACGCGTTACAATGTGTACACTGAGTAGTTTAATTGCATCTTTTTTTCCGTACAGTAAATATTCCTTCAACATTCTATGACTTATTTTACCTAGTATTTTATCTCTTGCCCTACTAAACATGTCCCCTCTACTAATTCCAGTATCCCGTTTGTTATTTTGCTTATCTATAACTGTATCTCTCGTCTTACCATACATGTCCCCTCTACTAATTCCAGTATCCCGTTTGTTATTTTGCTTATCTATAACTGTATCTCTCGTCTTACCATACATGTCCCCTCTACTAATTCCAGTATCCCGTTTGTTATTTTGCTTATCTATAACTGTATCTTTAGTCCTACCATACATGTCCCCTCTACTAATTCCAGTATCCCGTTTGTTATTTTGCTTATCTATAACTGTATCTCTCGTCTTACCATACATGTCCCCTCTACTAATTCCAGTATCCCGTTTGTTATTTTGCTTATCTATAACTGTATCTCTCGTCTTACCATACATGTCCCCTCTACTAATTCCAGTAACCCGTTAGTTATTTTACCTATCTATAATTGTATCTCTTGTCCTACAACACATAATGACACTTCACTATCGTTTTCTATTATCTTTTTCCCCTCTTATCTTTTCCTATATGAAATTTTAGCAAGTTTCCAGCAAATTCGCTCGATACCTCTTCTTTTTCGCCAAAATATCGACCGCTTCCTTGACTCGCCTCGTACATTTTCATGTAGAGACCTAAAAATGGTAACCATAACTTGGTTGACACAAGCATTAAGAGCGATTCTGAAATTCTGAGAGCGGTTGAATTTAAATTGACAGTTTCAAGAACCGTTTCATAAAGTACATAGATTAATCTCATTTACGTCATTTCTTGGTATTTCAGAGAAGTTGTTCTCCTTCGTCATCTCTTTATTTCTTTTTAATCTAATTCTTTGACGGTTTTATATTTCATTTCTCATATTTTCTTTCTGTCTTTACGTCTCTCGTCCTCTTGCTCCAGTGAAAAGATTTGTACTTGTACTTGTACGAACTCCCAGTAACTGCGAGCTGTTCTTTGCAGCCGATGCTGTAAAGATGTTGAGGCACAACATCGTATCGGCGTGGGAACGGATTATGGCAGCTGCTTTTACAGTCCCAGAGTAAAGCTAAAAAGCAGAGGGGTGTGCATTGCTTCTTCAGCAGACTCCACCACCATGGGGACTATGGCAATCCCTACCCCGTTAGCCAGGCTAGACCTGCTAGTGGGGGTACCACGGAGAGGTGGGGCAGGGTCTTGGTCAGTTATAGTTCGCTAACCCTGACGCTGGCATATCAGATATGGGTGGCTGACCGTGAGGCTGGCATATCAGATATGGGTGGCTGACCGTGAGGCTGGCATATCAGATATGGGTGGCTGACCGTGAGGCTGGCATATCAGATATGGGTGGCTGACCGTGAGGCTGGCATATCAGATATGGGTGGCTGACCGTGAGGCTGGCATATCAGATATGGGTGGCTGACCGTGAGGCTGGCATTTTAGATATGGGTGGCTGATTGCCTCATTGAACAAGCTTCTTCACACCCCCTCCCCCAGTGAAAAGATAACATTATAGATAAACACGAGGACAAAAAGTAAATTGTTAAAGATAAATGAGTGAGATGACCTGATAAATGAGTGAGATGACCTGATAAATGAGTGAGATGGCCTGATAAATGAGTGGGATGACCTGATAAATGAGTGAGATGACCTGATAAATGAGTGAGATGACCTGATAAATGAGTGAGATGACCTGATAAATGAGTGAGATGGCCTGATAAATGAGTGGGATGACCTGACAAATGAGTGAGATGACCTGATAAATGAGTGAGATGACCTGATAAATGAGTGAGATGACCTGATAAATGAGTGAGATGACCTGACAAATGAGTGAGATGACCTGATAAATGAATGAGATGACATGACAAATGAATGAGATGACCTGATAAATGAGTGAGATGACCTGATAAATGAGTGACATGACCTGATGACTGAATGGCCACTTCGTTACAACAGGCACGGACGTGACAAGAGCAGATCATTATGGCGTCGTCATTCCAGAACAGTATATACGAGAGACAGAAATACGTGCACATCATAATATTATAAAGTTATATGAGAATAAATAAAAGGGCAAATAAAAAAAGTAACCGCAAATCAAGAGATGTACCTACTGAAAAATATATGAAAAGACTTTCTGACTCGCTATCAAGTCTTTTCACATATTTTTCAATGATTACACTCCTTGATTTGGGGTTACCTTTGGTTTCGTCCCACAGATTCTGAAGTTCATTAATCTCTCCAAGGAGTTACAATATAACTATTAAAAAAAAGAATTAAAAAAGCAATTAAAGAATTGTTGCTGGAGAGATATAATTTAAACAGACATCAATATAGGTCCTTAAAAAATGGCAAGAATTGAAAATAATACGGGACAGGAGCTCAGTTTACTAGTTCCGTGGCACTGGGTTCACGTCCCAGCAGTGGGACTTTTTTTTTCCCAGTGCACACAAATAAGGCACCTGGGTGCACCCAGCCTCTAAAAATGGAGAAATCTGGGAAGGTAAATGCGGCCCAGGCGTGACACTGACCACATCAGACTTTCACGTGCCGAAAGTCGTGGAAATGTAGGTCTTACACCGTATCCCCAATATAGATATATTAATGGTATATAAACGGGAATTTCACCTTTTTACCTTTTTTTTACAGGACAGGATGATGTAATTATCTTCTTAGTCAGCAGTGTAAAGATCACTGACAAGTATCAAATAAAACAGCTACTATATTTCCTGTTTTGTTTTGTTTTGTTTTTTACCTTTACACACCTGTAGAATTGCGTCAAGTATCAGGTGCATTTCCACGCTACATCTAAAAGTGTCCTCCAAGGTCTGGCGTGTTGTCAATCAAAAGAACCACTAATTATTAAACGTGTGCGCGAACCAATAGCAAATTTCTTCCTTAAATATCAAACTTGACCTCTGAACCAAAAATCCATGGGATAAGGGTTAAAAATAGATGCGCTAGCTCACGCAATGCGATTTCTCATTTGTTCTCAATTTTGTGATTTTTTTTTCCTTGGAATTATATTTTATTTTTTTTTCTCTGCCAAATCACACCAAAGTCAGAGAAAGGTTGTTTAGATAATAAATGTTTCTCTTTTCTATTGTCTCATCTCTTGCAATCTTTTATTTCTTCCAGTAAATTAACACATGGATAATTATCATCTTTTAAAAAATCTTTCTCATCATGTTTTCTTGCTTTTTTTTTTACCTCACTCTTCGTCTTGTTATTCAGATAACTCATCATGTTTTTTTTTCCTGGAGGACAATTTACTAGGCCAAATAATTTTATTAACTCTCTCAATACACCATTTTATTAACCCTTTCAATACAACATTTTATTAACCCTCTGAATACATAATTTTATTAACCCTCTGAAAAAACTTTCTTATTAACACTTTCAATACACCACTTTATTAATCTTCTAAAGAAACCAGTTTATTCACAGCTTCTAAAGAACGATTATTTCTTCCCTCTTTAGAGTAACCATTTTATCATTCTCTAAAGAAACTAGTTTTTCAAATTTCTAAATTCTTTTCAAGTAAACCGTTTCAGTTTTCCAGCTCATCAAATCTTCAAGTCACGAGAAAACCTCATCAACATTTTCTTCATGTCATCCACAGGTTTATCTTTCGTTGCTTGTCATTTTCTTTCACGGTGGAGCAGACCATGAATGATATCCCTCGTCCTCCTGCTGCCAAATCTCACCCAAAGCCTTTCCGTCTTATTTTATAAAGGAACATTTCACTATTCATTTGTTTTTAATTTTGAAAACCACGGCAGATCATCAATGAAGGCAGGGTAGCCAGGCGTAGTTTCTGTAGTCAGGTGTTATATGTTTGATATCAAGAGTTGGAATACTTGATAGTGTTGATGGAGGATATCACAGAAATCTTAAAAATCCCATTTCATGTAGCAAATCGCCGTCTATTTGTCCAGTCACCACTGAAAGGGAAATGAGGGAAGGAGGCACGACAAGATAAGAGAGTGTGCAGCATCAACCCAAATAATGTTATATACATTTAAAATCAGACTTTACTATGAAATCTTGTAAGTCTCCCTGCTCGTCTCCATCACGTATCTTGTAGTTCTGAAAGAGGCAATGGCACAGCTTGATAAGGCTCGGCGCTTGCTGTCTCCTCATCTATAACTTCTGGAAGCTGGGCTTACATGTAATCTCCATCACCAAATCTGTTTGCCTGGTGGCTTCTGCGCTTTCCATAGCGGGTTTTCGAAAAAGGGTTCATGGCTTTAGAATAGGAAACCTCCGCAAGGTTGAGTAGGCTAAGTGAGAGCACTGGCCCACTTTCATAACATCAAGGGGAGACTGGTCTTAAGTCTTCTCCAAATCTCCGACGTTGTCCATCATAACTCGCCATTCACTCAGCACAGTCATCATTTATCTCTTTAAAAAAGTTCTTCAGTTTATAATCACTCATAAATTATATTTAAATATTCTCTTTCCTACTCCCCTAAGATACTGTTGTTTGATCTTCTTCTCTTCTATTCCCCTAAGATATTGTTGTTTGATTTTCTTCTCTTCTATTCCCCTAAGATATTGTTGTTTGATCTTCTTCTCTTCTACTCCCCTAAGATATTGTTGTTTGATCTTCTTTTCTTCTATTCCCCTAAAATATTGTTGTTTGATCTTCTTCTCTTCTATTCCCTTAAGATATTGTTGTTTGATCTTCTTCTCTTCTATTTCCCTAAGATATTGTTGTTTGATCTTCTTCTCTTCTATTCCCCTAAGATATTGTTGTTTGATCTTCTTCTCTTCTATTCCCCTAAGATATTGTTGTTTGATCTTCTTCTCTTCTATTCCCCTAAGATATTGTTGTTTGATCTTCTTCTCTTCTATTCCCCTAAGATATTGTTGTTTGATCTTCTTCTCTTCTGTTTCCCTAAGATACTGTTGTTATTGCTCGTCTTGGAACTGCCTGAGATGATGTAGTAGCTGATGCTGTGAAGACTTTGTACTACAAACATAGATTTGATTAGTGAGTGGTTTATGGTGGCTAGCTTTAACGTACAGAGTGGAATCAGATAGCTTGACTATAGAGAGTAGACTCAGATAGCCTAACTAAAGACAGTGGACTCAGATAGCTTGACTATAGAGAGTGGACTCAGATAGCTTGACTATAGAGAGTGGACAGCTTGACTATAGAGAGTGGACTCAGATAGCTTGACTATAGAGAGTAGACTTAGATAGCTTGACTATAGAGAGTAGACTCAGATAGCTTGACTATAGAGAGTAGACTCAGATAGCTTGACTATAAAGAGTGGACTCAGATAGCTTGACTATAGAGAGTAGACTCAGATAGCTTGACTATAGAGAGTGGACTCAGATAGCTTAACTATAAAGAGTGGACTCAGATAGCCTGACTATATACATCAAAGAAGAGGTCAAATACGTTCCTGGCTTGCTGGCATTTGTCTACTCTGATAATCTTCCTTCACTCAACTCTCAATCATCTACACTTAGCTCTGTATTACACTATCACACAAAACTCTGTACTACACAATCACACATAACCCTGTAATACACAATCACAAATAGCTCTTTATTACACAGTCTCACATAGCTCTGTACTACACAATCACACATAACCGTGTACTACACAATGACACATAACCGTGTATTACACAGTCACATATAACTCTGTACTACACAATCACACATACCTCTGTATTGCACAATCACACATAACTCTGTGCTACACAATCACACATAACGCTGTACTACACAGTCACACATAACTCTGTATTTCACAATCACATATTACTCTGTACTACACAATCACACATAACCCTGTAACGTATTAATGTATTATGATATTATTATATTATGATATTATTATAGTACCATGTACTACACAACCACACATAACTCTGAACTAAACAAACACATATAACTCTGAACTACACAATCTCACACAACCATGTACTGCACAATTACACATAATTCTGTATTACACAATCACACATAACGATGTACTACACAATCAAACATAATCCTGTACTACACAACCAAACATAATCCTGTACTACACAATCTCCCACATATAACCCTGTACTACACAATCCCCCTCACAACCTGTACTACACACCCACATATAACCCTGTACTACACAATCCCCATCACATAACCCTGTACTACATAGCCACACATAACCCTGTACTACACAATTCCTCACACATAACCCTGTACTACACAATCCCCCAGACATCACAATGTACTACACAATCCCCCACACATAAGCCTGTACAACACATTTCCCCACACATAACCCTGTACTACACAATTCTCCCACACACAACCCTGTGCTACACAATTCCCCCACACATAACCCTGTGCTACACAATTCCCCCACACATAACCCTGTACTACAAAATTCTCCCACACATAACCCTGTGCTACACAATTCTCCCACACATAACTCTGTACTACATAACTCCTGTAAACAAGACCTGTATCTGAACAGCCTCTCTCATGGCTTTCAGCACAGCAAGCCAAACGTATCAGTCAAGCTAAAAGGACACTCGGGACATAAGTGATCTCTCTGGGACGCCAGGGACATAAATGCTCTCTCTGGGACGCCAGGGACATAAGTGATCTCTCTCGATAAGTGTGCTCTTAAATTTAACGAGCGACCAGGATTGTCAGTGTCCTGATGTTAGCCCTTCGATCGATCGAGGATTTGAACAGCTAATCATACAGTTCGATCAGTCCGAAGCAATGAATAAAGAAATTGTTACTGACATAAACCTTATGTCAAACACATGGATGATAATATTTTCTTGCGTAACTTTTGAATGTTTTAAAACGAGTGGATGTATTTTCTTTTCAACACTTTTTCCAAGATGTATATCATAGAAGATTTGATTTCGCAAGCCAAATCAAAAGATAACTTTAGAGACGATTTCAGAAATGTGAAGTTGTAGTTAGAGATTACATGACAGTATACAGTTGAACCCACTTAATATTACATCGCTTTATGTCACAACCCGGATATTGTCACAGAAATTTGTATCCCCGACCAACTCCCATAAGTAAATTAGTGGGCTTTACTCCGATAATATCACCCCGTTTATTGGCACAAATCGGTATTTTTGCGCCCAGAGGAGTTAAAGACTCCGCTTTGTATCACAAACTGGGCGAGTCCAAGATAAAAATATCTCACAGAGCGTCATCAACTTCGCCATTCATCAGAGAAGGGCCGACCGTTTGATCACCGAGTACGTGCCGCATCAACGTTTTTGAACATGTGGGGGATCAAAACGCAGATGTGAATGAGTCAGATGCTGCTTGATTTTAGTGATATCTATACTGTAAGACTAAGACTTACTGTATTTTGTGATTAGCACATTTTGTGTCCGATGGCTAAACTTTGACTTTTTGTTATGTGTCTCACATAGCTCTGTACTACACAATCACACATAACCGTGTACTACACAATGACACATAACCGTGTATTACACAGTCACATATAACTCTGTACTACACAATCACACATACCTCTGTATTGCACAATCACACATAACTCTGTGCTACACAATCACACATAACGCTGTACTACACAGTCACACATAACTCTGTATTTCACAATCACATATTACTCTGTACTACACAATCACACATAACCCTGTAACGTATTAATGTATTATGATATTATTATATTATGATATTATTATAGTACTATGTACTACACAACCACACATAACTCTGAACTAAACAAACACATATAACTCTGAACTACACAATCTCACACAACCATGTACTGCACAATTACACATAATTCTGTATTACACAATCACACATAACGATGTACTACACAATCAAACATAATCCTGTACTACACAACCAAACATAATCCTGTACTACACAATCTCCCACATATAACCCTGTACTACACAATCCCCCTCACAACCTGTACTACACACCCACATATAACCCTGTACTACACAATCCCCATCACATAACCCTGTACTACATAGCCACACATAACCCTGTACTACACAATTCCTCACACATAACCCTGTACTACACAATCCCCCAGACATCACAATGTACTACACAATCCCCCACACATAAGCCTGTACAACACAATCCCCCACACATAACCCTGTACAACACATTTCCCCACACATAACCCTGTACAACACAATCCCCCACACATAACAATGTACTACACATTCCCCCACACATAACCCTGTGCTACACAATTCCCCCACACATAACCCTGTACTACAAAATTCTCCCACACATAACCCTGTGCTACACAATTCTCCCCACATAACTCTGTACTACATAACTCCTGTAAACAAGACCTGTATCTGAACAGCCTCTCTCATGGCTTTCAGCACAGCAAGCCAAACGTATCAGTCAAGCTAAAAGGACACTCGGGACATAAGTGATCTCTCTGGGACGCCAGGGACATAAATGCTCTCTCTGGGACGCCAGGGACATAAGTGATCTCTCTCGATAAGTGTGCTCTTAAATTTAACGAGCGACCAGGATTGTCAGTGTCCTGATGTTAGCCCTTCGATCGATCGAGGATTTGAACAGCTAATCATACAGTTCGATCAGTCCGAAGCAATGAATAAAGAAATTGTTACTGACATAAACCTTATGTCAAACACATGGATGATAATATTTTCTTGCGTAACTTTTGAATGTTTTAAAACGAGTGGATGTATTTTCTTTTCAACACTTTTTCCAAGATGTATATCATAGAAGATTTGATTTCGCAAGCCAAATCAAAAGATAACTTTAGAGACGATTTCAGAAATGTGAAGTTGTAGTTAGAGATTACATGATAGTATACGGTTGAACCCACTTAATATTACATCGCTTTATGTCACAACCCGGATATTGTCACAGAAATTTGTATCCCCGACCAACTCCCATAAGTAAATTAGTGGGCTTTACTCCGATAATATCACCCCGTTTATTGGCACAAATCGGTATTTTTGCGCCCAGAGGAGTTAAAGACTCCGCTTTGTATCACAAACTGGGCGAGTCCAAGATAAAAATATCTCACAGAGCGTCATCAACTTCGCCATTCATCAGAGAAGGGCCGACCGTTTGATCACCGAGTACGTGCCGCATCAACGTTTTTGAACATGTGGGGGATCAAAACGCAGATGTGAATGAGTCAGATACTGCTTGATTTTAGTGATATCTATACTGTAAGACTAAGACTTACTGTATTTTGTGATTAGCACATTTTGTGTCCGATGGCTAAACTTTGACTTTTTGTTATGTGTTTAATGTAGAAAAAAGTGGTACGGAAGGACACACACACTGGCCCAGTTAAATACCTTATAATGGAACTCGCTTAATGTCAACTCCGCTTAATGTCACTATATTTTAACGATCCCGACAGTGTGACATTAAGCTGGTTCGACTGTAGTTGTAGTTAGAGATTGCATGATATTTGGGCAACAGATAACAGTTCAGTTATAGCTAGAGATTATATGATGGATGGGCGACAGATTATAGTACAGTTATAGTTAGAGATTACGTGGATATATCTTTTGTATGTGTTTGCGAAGATCATTTCGTCCAGTAATGATAAAAATATAAATTTAGTGTGATACTTCTCCTCCTCCTCCTCTTCTTCTTCTTCTACACTCAAATATCTAGACTTGGAAGAGTGAAAGGCTTTTTTCAAAAGTCTACGCTCAGACGGGAGTGAATGATGATGATGATGATGATGATATTTTCCAACTACTATCTTCTCCTGATATATCTAAGGCATTTTATTGTCATTTTAACTAGTTTTTCGTTGTTCTGAAACACACAATAATAATAATAATAATGTTATTTTAAATGATCCTTTCATTTTTTTTTTTGGCAGTAGAATAGTAGAAAATATAGACAGCACAGAGGCCATCGACAGCAGACTTACTAGAGCAAACCAGGCTTTTGCAATGCTGCAGACTATATGGAAATAAAAAAAACTAAGCATGAAGACGAAAATCAGGATATTTAAGAGTAATGTTCTAAGTAAAACTTTGTCTCCCTAACGACACTCCTGTAGGCTTATCGGTTGTAAGCAAGATGTTCTTCTGCTGATAATCAATTTGCAGATCATCAACGATGTCTTGCAGCCATCTTTACCTTGGTCTTCCTCTCTTTCTTTTTCCCATTATATATCTTTCTAAGACGGTCTTCTCTAGATTATCATGACGTTTAATGTGTCCAGAATATTTAAGTTTTCTCTCTTTAATCCTCTTTACTGGCCAGCCTTCTTCAATATTAAGTTCTTGCAGTATGGATATATTTATTCTTTTTTATGTCCATGATATATGAAGAACTCTTCTGTTGCATTTACATTCAAAGGCATTTATGTGTTTCTCAGCTGTTTTGTTAAGTGTCCAGGTCTCACAGGCATATTTTGCGATGGGAAAGATGCATGCCCTTAAAAATCTTAATTTTAGTAGCCATACCGGGTCTATATGGCACTGTAATACTCTTTTCCTTACTTATAGGGACATTTTCCTTTTTGTTAGTACTTTCCTCATATCATAAAAAGGCAATCATCCCTGTTCTTGGAATTATTCTCTGCTTCCTTCCATGTGTATCCCTTGTCTATGAGCACTGTCATAATTTGCCTTCTCCAAGTTAAGTCTAGGTCTTCCTTAATTTCTATTCACCCGAAGATTCCATGTCAGTATCTGTCTTGTTATACACATACCAGGTACAACATAACTATAAAGACAAGGATTTGTAGGTGAAGAACCTAGTAATGGAAAATTCGAGAGAATAAAGGAAAGGAAAGCAAGAGAAGAATATCTCATTGGACTAACAAAGTGGCAAGTAAAAAGAAAAGCATCTGAATTAACCGGAAACAATAAGGACAGCCTGAGATGATGAAACGTGATTTTCAATGCTATCCGTCACGGCACACAACAATAACAACAACAACAATAATAATAACAATAATGTTATTTTAAATGATCCTTTCATTTTTGTTTTTTTTTTGGCAGTAGAATAGTAGAAAATATAGACAGCACAGAGGCTATCGACAGCAGACTTACTAGAGCAAATCAGGCTTTTGTAATGCTGCAGACTATATGGAAATCTAAAAGACTAAGCATGAAGACGAAAATCAGGATATTTAAGGGTAATGTTCTAAGTAAAACTTTGCCTCCCTAACGACACTCCTGTAGGCTTCTCGGTTGTAAGCAAGATGTTCTGCTGATAATCAATTTGCAGATCGTCAGCGATGTCTTGCAGCCATCTTTGCCTTGGTCTTCCTCTCTTTTTCCCATTATATATTCTTCTAAGATGGTCTTCTCTAGATTATCATGACGTTTAATGTGTCCAGAATATTTAAGATTTCTTTGTTTAATCCTCTGTACTAGCCAGCCTTCTTCAATATTAAGTTCTTGTAGTATGGATATATTTATTCTTTTTTATGTCCATGATATATGAAGAACTCTTCTGTTGCATTTACATTCAAAGGCATTTATGTGTTTCTCAGCTGTTTTGTTAAGTGTCCAGGTCTCACAGGCATATTTTGCGATGGGAAAGATGCATGCCCTTAAAAATCTTAATTTTAGTAGCCATACCGGGTCTATATGGCACTGTAATACTCTTTTCCTTACTTATAGAGACATTTTCCTTTTTGTTAGTACTTTCTTCATATCATAAAAAGGCAATCATCCCTGTTCTTGGAATTATTCTCTGCTTCCTTCCATGTGTATCCCTTGTCTATGAGCACTGTCATAATTTGCCTTCTCCAAGTTAAGTCTAGGTCTTCCTTAATTTCTATTCACCCGAAGATTCCATGTCAGTATCTGTCTTGTTATACACATACCAGGTACAACATAACTATAAAGACAAGGATTTGTAGGTGGAGAACCTAGTAATGGAAAATTCGAGAGAATAAAGGAAAGGAAGGCAAGAGAAGAATATCTCATTGGACTAACAAAGTGGCAAGTAAAAAGAAAAGCATCTGAATTAACCGGAAACAGTAAGGACAGCCTGAGATGATGAAACGTGATTTTCAATGCTATCCGTCACGGCACACAACAATAACAACAACAACAATAATAATAACAATAATGTTATTTTAAATGATCCTTTCATTGTTCCCCTCCTGAGTCTTAAAATGAGAATTTTCTGCTAAACTTTGCATAATATGGGAGTTCTAAGTTAGCCTAACTGCTCTTTCACTGAACGAGTGTCTAATTATAAAACCGTCCAATGTTAAGTGAATGGTTACAGTTATGAAGAAATTCAACATGCCAAACCTCTCTCTCTCTGCTTAGCAAGTAATACACATTGTTTGTCACGCACCGCTGCGAGCGTTGGCAACCTCACTTACAGGACGTGGTAGAGATAATGTAGCTGTCGATAAGCATCCATTACTCCACGGCTTATTAATGAGCCTAAATGGTCACGTGCTGACGAGCCTAGGGTGAGCACTGATTGTATATCAGACAAAGACTGATAGATCGCGCAACAATTGGCATAGATTTACAACCCATGAAACAGAAGCTGCTGTTTCTAAATGTTTATTGGCTGCAAATCTTATCAATCATTGTGCAGGGCACTGTAACATTGGACAGCCTGTTCCGCTGGCCTGGTACAGATTTATAATTAATACACGAGTGGTTCTTTTATAGGAATTTATTTTCTCCAAGCAAGCGGGGATCCATGTTTAACTATCGGTCTTTACGCACTGCTAAACGAAAGGCCAGTTTGCTCGGAACACCAGAGTGGGTGCAATGGGTTTCACTGTTAGATAAAAACTTGAAAATTGACCAGGAAAGTGAATTGTTAGATTTTGTTTCACAAAAATATCGACTTGTAAGTGCAAATGTCTGTCCGGGGGGTGGGGGTGGTGGGGTGGATCAGAACAAGCATAGCTTGAAATTGTTAATTCATTTATAAACGCTGGACACGTGGAAGTAGTGCGTGATCTTCACTTCTCAGACAATCAGACAGCTTATCTACTTCACTTCTCAGACAATCAGACAGCTTATATACTTCACTTCTCAGACAATCAGACAGCTTATATACTTCACTTCTCAGACAATCAGACAGCTTATCTACTTCACTTCTCAGACAATCAGACAGCTTATCTACTTCACTTCTCAGACAGTCAGACAGCTTATATACTTCACTTCTCAGACAATCAGATAGCTTGTATACTTCATTTCTGATACAATCAGACAGCTTATATACTTCAAACATCTTGTGTACTTCATTTTTCAGACAATCAAACATCTTATCTACTTCAAACATCTTGTGTACTACATTTCTCAGACAATCAAACATCTTATCTCCTTCATGCATCTTATCTACTTCACTTCTCAGACAATCAAACAGCTTATCTACTTCACTTCTCAGACAATCAAACATCTTATCTACATCAAACATCATATATACTCGTACTTCATTTCTCAGACAATCAAACAGCTTATCTACTTCAAACATCTTATTTACTTCATTTCTCAGACAACAAAACAGCTTATCTACTTCAAACATCTTATTTAATTCATTTTTCACACACTAAAACATCTTATCTACTTCAAACATCTTATCTACTTCAATTCTCAGACAATCAGACAGCTATTTATATCAATAAATAACGTCTCTGCTAAACTTGTCAGACCGTCTACTCCTGTAATCAAAGTTCTTTTTAACTCCATTAATCAAAGGGACTACTCCACTAATCACAGGAACTACTCCACTAATCACAGGGACTACTCCACTAATGACAAGGACTACTCCACTAATCACAGGGACTACTCCACTAATCGCAGGGACTACTTCACTAATCACAGGGACCACTCCACTAATCACAGGAACTACTTCACTAATCACAGGAACTACTCCACTAATCACAAGAACTATTCCACCAACCACAGAAACTACTCCACTAGCCATAAAGACTACTCCATTAATCACAGGGACTACTCCACTAATCACAGAGCCTACTCCACTAAACACAGGAAATTCTCCACTAATCACAGGGACTACTCCACTAATCACAATAACTACTCCACTAATCATAGAAACTATTCCACTAATCACAGAAACTACTCCACTAATCACAAAAATTACTCCATTAATTACAAGGACTACTCCACTAATCACAGAGACTACTCCACTAAACACAGGAAATTCTCCATTAATCACAGGGGCTACTCCACTAATCACAAGAACTACTCCACTAATCACAGAAACTACTCCACTAATCATAAGGACTACTCCATTAATCACAGGGACTACTCCACTAGTCACAGAGTCTACTCCATTAATCACAGGAACTACTCCACTAATCACAGGATCTACTCCACTAATCACAGGGACTACTCCACTAATCAAGTATGGACACTACTGAACAAAATGTCTGCTTTATTAAATAAAATAACTACTCCACTAATCACAGAAACTACTCCACTAATCACAAGGACTACTCCACTAATCAAGTGTGGACACTACTGAACAAAATGTCTGCTTTAATAAATAAAATAACTACTCCACTAATCACAGAAATTACTCAATTAATCACAAGGACTACTCCACTAATTACAAGGATCACTCCACTAATCACAGGAACAGCTCCACTAGTCACAGAGACTACTCCACTAATCACAGGAACTACTCCACTAATCACAGGAACTACTCCACTAATAAAGTGTGGACACTACTGAACAAAATGTCTGCTTTATTAAATAAAATAACTACTGCACTAATCATAGAAACTACTCCACTAATCACAAGGACTACTCCACTAATCACAGGGACTACTCCACTAATCACAGGGACTATTCCACTAATCACAGGAACTACTCCACTAATCACAGGGACTATTCCACTAATCACAGGAACTACTCCACTAATCACAGGGATTACTCCACTAATCAAGTGTGGACACCACTGAAAAAAGATGCCTGCACTAATACATAAAATGACTACTCCACTAATCTAAGTGGTTACTCCATAATGAAACTGTCATATCCACTAACCGAAGTGTCTACTCCACTAAATAAAGGGACAATTCCACTAAATAATGGGACAAGTCTACTAAATAAGCGACAACTCCAGAAATCAAAACGGCTGCTCCACTAATCATTCAGTCAACGAGTTCAGACTAGATTTAAAGGCCAGACATATCAAGTAATTTTCCCCAAGAGAAGGTGATGGCCGAGTGGAAAGTGCGGTGCCTTCCATCGGAATGGCGGTTGCTCTTCCCACCGGTGTCAAGGCCGTCCTCTTACTGGTTTTTCATTCTCTCTTAAGTGCCAGTGTTTCTCACAGTCTGAACCTACAGACTCTCCTGTGTTCTACAACTTCAAATGTTTCCTAAGAAAAGACGTTTTCTGTTTTCACCTGCCCTTTTTTCACCTGTCGCAGAACGTAAAGAACACATTTAAATTTAATGTTCCAGTACTTTTATAGAACGTTGGAAATGTACAACTTTACATGTAATTGTAGGCCATAATTGTAGAAAGTCAGCGACGGGTTCGTAGAAAGAAATGAAGACTTGAAAGTAGATTTGAAGGGCAAATAGAGACAAAACACTAGAGAGGTTAAGAAGATTGTTTGCCGGACAATTCCATAAAATGAGCTTATGTCGGAGTTTCCTCTCTCACAATCTCACTCACTCTCACTCTCTCTCACACTCTCTCTCACTCTCTCACAGTCTCTCTCATTCTCACTCTCTCTCTCTCACACACTCTTCCTCTCACTCTCTTCACTCTTTCACTCTCTCTCTCACACTCACACACTCTCTCTCTCATGCTGTCTTTCTCTCACTCACTCACTCCTTCTTTCTCACTCTCTCACGCACTCTCACTCTCTCTCGTTCTCGATTCTCTCCAACTTTCTCTCACTCTCGCTCACTCTCTCTTATACTCTCTGTCCTGTCTTGCTCTCTCACTCTCATTCGCACTATCAATCTCACTCTCTCTCACTCTCTCACTTTCACTCTCTCTCTCTCATACACTTTATCCTCTCTCACTTTCTCTCACCCTCACTCTCCTCTCACTCTCTCTCTCTATCACTCTCTCTCTCACTCTCTATCCTCTCTACTTTCTCCCTCTCTCTCAATTTCTATCACACTCTCTATCCTCTCTACTCACACTCTCTATCCTCTCTCACTCTCACTCTTTTTCTTAACTCTCTATTCTCTCTCACTCTCTTCACTCTCATTCTCTCTCACACTCTCTATACTCTCTAACTCTCCCTCACTCTATCTCTCACTCCCTATCATCTCTCACTCACTCCCTCACTCTCTATCCTCTTTCACGCTCTCAATCTTTCTCACTCTCACTCTCTCTTATTCCCTATCATCTCTCACTAACTAATGGGACAAGTCTACTAAATAAGCGACAAATCCAGAAATCAAAACGGCTGCTCCACTAATCATAGAAACTATTCCACTAATCACAGAAACTACTCCACTAATCACAAAGATTACTCCATTAATTACAAGGACTACTCCACTAATCACAGAGACTACTCCACTAAACACAGGAAATTCTCCATTAATCACAGGGGCTACTCCACTAATCACAAGAACTACTCCACTAATCACAGAAACTACTCCACTAATCACAAGGACTACTCCATTAATCACAGGGACTACTCCACTAGTCACAGAGTCTACTCCATTAATCACAGGAACTACTCCACTAATCACAGGATCTACTCCACTAATCACAGGGACTACTCCACTAATCAAGTATGGACACTACTGAACAAAATGTCTGCTTTATTAAATAAAATAACTGCTCCACTAATCACAGAAACTACTCCACTAATCACAAGGACTACTCCACTAATCACAAGGACTACTCCACTAATCAAGTGTGGACACTACTGAACAAAATGTCTGCTTTAATAAATAAAATAACTACTCCACTAATCACAGAAATTACTCAATTAATCACAAGGACTACTCCACTAATTACAAGGATCACTCCACTAATCACAGGATTACTCCACTAATCACAGGAACAGCTCCACTGGTCACAGAGACTACTCCACTAATCACAGGAACTACTCCACTAATCACAGGAACTACTCCACTAATAAAGTGTGAACACTACTGAACAAAATGTCTGCTTTATTAAATAAAATAACTACTGCACTAATCATAGAAACTACTCCACTAATTACAAGGACTACCCCACTAATCACAAGGACTACTCCACTAATCACAGGGACTATTCCACTAATCACAGGGACTACTCCACTAATCACAGGGACTATTCTACTAATCACAGGAACTATTCCACTAATCACAGGGATTACTCCACTAATCAAGTGTGGACACCACTGAAAAAAGATGCCTGCACTAATAAATAAAATGACTACTCCACTAATCTAAGTGGTTACTCCATAATGAAACTGTCATATCCACTAACCGAAGTGTCTACTCCACTAAATAAAGGGACAATTCCACTAAATAATGGGACAAGTCTACTAAATAAGCGACAAATCCAGAAATCAAAACGGCTGCTCCACTAATCAATCAGTCAACGAGTTCAGACTAGATTTAAAGGCCAGACATATGAAGTAATTTTCCCCAAGAGAAGGTGATGGCCGAGTGGAAAGTGCGGTGCCTTCCATCGGAATGGCGGTTGCTCTTCCCGCTGGTGTCAAGGCCGTCCTCTTACTGGTTTTTCATTCTCTCTTAAGTGCCAGTGTTTCTCACAGTCTGAACCTACAGACTCTCCTGTGTTCTACAACTTCAAATGTTTCCTAAGAAAAGACGTTTTCTGTTTTCACCTGCCCTTTTTTCACCTGTCGCAGAACGTAAAGAACACATTTAAATTTAATGTTCCAGTACTTTTATAGAACGTTGGAAATGTACAACTTTACATGTAATTGTAGGCCATAATTGTAGAAAGTCAGCGACGGGTTCGTAGAAAGAAATGAAGACTTGAAAGTAGATTTGAAGGGCAAATAGAGACAAAACACTAGAGAGGTTAAGAAGATTGTTTGCCGGACAATTCCATAAAATGAGCTTATGTCGGAGTTTCCTCTCTCACAATCTCACTCACTCTCACTCTCTCTCACACTCTCTCTCACTCTCTCACAGTCTCTCTCATTCTCACTCTCTCTCTCTCACACACTCTTCCTCTCACTCTCTTCACTCTTTCACTCTCTCTCTCACACTCACACACTCTCTCTCATGCTGTCTTTCTCTCACTCACTCACTCCTTCTTTCTCACTCTCTCACGCACTCTCACTCTCTCTCGTTCTCGATTCTCTCCAACTTTCTCTCACTCTCGCTCACTCTCTCTTATACTCTCTGTCCTGTCTTGCTCTCTCACTCTCATTCGCACTATCAATCTCACTCTCTCTCACTCTCTCACTTTCACTCTCTCTCTCTCATACACTTTATCCTCTCTCACTTTCTCTCACCCTCACTCTCCTCTCACTCTCTCTCTCTATCACTCTCTCTCTCACTCTCTATCCTCTCTACTTTCTCCCTCTCTCTCAATTTCTATCACACTCTCTATCCTCTCTACTCACACTCTCTATCCTCTCTCACTCTCACTCTTTTTCTTAACTCTCTATTCTCTCTCACTCTCTTTCACTCTCATTCTCTCTCACACTCTCTATACTCTCTAACTCTCCCTCACTCTATCTCTCACTCCCTATCATCTCTCACTCACTCCCTCACTCTCTATCCTCTTTCACGCTCTCAATCTTTCTCACTCTCACTCTCTCTTATTCCCTATCATCTCTCACTAACTATCTCTCACTCTCTATCCTCTCTCATTCTCACTTTCTGTCACTCTCACTCTCTCTCACACTCTATATCCACTCATACTCTCTATCCTCTCTCACAATGTGTGTGTCGTCAGGGCAGGAGATAGAGATCCAGCTTCACAGGGATGATGATTCTAATCATGATGGATGGAAAGATGCAAATATACAGCCTTAGTCCCTCATTGTGAGTTTCTGTGTTATTATCTTTCTCCATTTGTTTCTCTCTTTCTCTCTCTCTCTCTCTCTCTCTCTCTCTTCTCCTCTTTCTATTCTCCGCTTACATTCTTTCACTTGGGCAAACTTACCTAGAGAAAACTGTATGTTCCTTCATCTCTACTATGTGATCACCAAAGAAGAACATGTTTTGTTGAGAGAAGACACCAAGTGGAGCTCCAAGGAAACGGGTGCTGAAAAACAAATTATATCTTATCTGAACATGAACATCGAAAATGAACCCAAAAAGTTAACAAACTGGATAAAAAATGTATACAAGTAACGACCACATCAATTTCAGTCCTCGTACATACAGAGAAGTCACAGGAGACTTGAACATACGCAGGAGATTGAGGGGACAAGACCAAGAGGCCGACCAAGACAAAGATGGAGAGACAAGACCAAGAGATCGAAGAGGTTACAGATGGCGAGACAAGACCAATACGCCTATCAAGGCAAAGATGAAAGGACAGGATCAAGGACCGACCAAGGCAAAGATGCAGAGACAAGACCAAGAGATCGAAGAGGTTAAAGATGGCGAAGCAAGACCAATACGCCTATCAAGGCAAAGATGGAAGGACAAGATCAAGAGATCGAAGAAAGCAAAGATGGACAGACAAGACCAAGATGCCGACTAAGGCAAAGATGGAGAGACAAGATCAAGAGGTCGTCCAAGCAAAAATGGACAGACAAGGCTAAGAGATCGAAGAAGGCAAAGATGGAGGGACAAGACCATGATTCCACCCAAGTCAAAGATGGAGGGACAAGACCATGATTCCACCCAAGTCAAAGTGGTTACTCCATAATGAAACTGTCATATCCACTAACCGAAGTGTCTACTCCACTAAATAAAGGGACAATTCCACTAAATAATGGGACAAGTCTACTAAATAAGCGACAAATCCAGAAATCAAAACGGCTGCTCCACTAATCAATCAGTCAACGAGTTCAGACTAGATTTAAAGGCCAGACATATGAAGTAATTTTCCCCAAGAGAAGGTGATGGCCGAGTGGAAAGTGCGGTGCCTTCCATCGGAATGGCGGTTGCTCTTCCCGCTGGTGTCAAGGCCGTCCTCTTACTGGTTTTTCATTCTCTCTTAAGTGCCAGTGTTTCTCACAGTCTGAACCTACAGACTCTCCTGTGTTCTACAACTTCAAATGTTTCCTAAGAAAAGACGTTTTCTGTTTTCACCTGCCCTAACACCTGTCGCAGAACGTAAAGAACACATTTACATTTAATGTTCCAGTACTTTTATAGAATGTTGGAAATGTACAACTTTACATGTAATTGTAGGCCATAATTGTAGAAAGTCAGCGATGGGTTCGTAGAAAGAAATGAAGACTTGAAAGTAGATTTGAAGGGCAAATAGAGACAAAACACTAGAGAGGTTAAGAAGACTGTTGGCCGGACAATTTCATAAAATGAGCTTATGTCAGAGTTTCCTCTCTCACAATCTCACTCACTCTCACTCACTCTCACTCTCTCTCACACTCTCTCTCACTCACTCTCACTCTCTCTCATTCTCACTCTCTCTCACACACTCTTCTTCTCACTCTCTTCACTCTTTCACTCTCTCTCACACTCACACACTCTCTCTCATTCTGTCTTTCTCTCATTCTCTCACTCCTTCTTTCTCACTCTCTCTCTCGCACTCTCACTCTCTCTCTCGTTCTCGATTCTCTCCAACTTTCTCTCACTCTCACCCTCACTCTCTCTCTTATACTCTCTGTCCTGTCTTGCTCTCTCACTCTCATTCGCACTATCAATCTCATTCTCTCTCACTCTCTCACTTTCACTCTCCTCTCATACACTTTATCCTCTCTCACTTTCTCTCACCCTCACTCTCTCTCCTCTCTCACTCTCCTCTCACTCTCTCTATCACTCTCTCTCATTCTCTATCCTCTCTACTTTCTCCCTCTCTCTCAATTTCTATCACACACTCTATCCTCTCTACTCTCACTCTCTATCCTCTCTCACTCTCACTCTTTTTCTTAACTCTCTATTCTCTCTCACTCTCTTTCACTCTCATTCTCTCTCACACTCTCTATACTCTCTAACTCTCCCTCACTCTATCTCTCACTCCCTGTCATCTCTCACTCACTCCCTCACTCTCTATCCTCTTTCACGCTCTCAATCTTTCTCACTCTCACTCTCTCTTATTCTCTATCATCTCTCACTAACTATCTCTCACTCTCTATCCTCTCTCATTCTCACTTTCTGTCACTCTCACTCTCTCTCACACTCTATATCCACTCATACTCTCTATCCTCTCTCACAATGTGTGTGTCGTCAGGGCAGGAGATAGAGATCCAGCTTCACAGGGATGATGATGATGATGATGATGATGATGATGATGATGATTCTAATCATGATGGATGGAAAGATGCAAATATACAGCCTTAGTCCCTCATTGTGAGTTTCTGTGTTATTACCTTTCTCCATTTGTTTCTCTCTTTCTCTCTCTCTCTCTCTCTCTCTCTTCTCCTCTTTCTATTCTCCGCTTACATTCTTTCACTTGGGCAAACTTACCTAGAGAAAACGGTATGTTCCTTCATCTATACTATGTGATCACCAGAGAAGAACATGTTTTGTTGTTTTTCACCAAGTGGAGCTCCAAGGAAACGGGTGCTGAAAAACAAATTATATCTTATCTGAACATAAACATCGGAAATGAACCCAAAAAGTTAACAAACTGGATAAAAAATGTATACAAGTAACGACCACATCAATTTCAGTCATCGTACATACAGAGAAGTCACAGGAAACGTGAACATACGCAGGAGATTGAGGGGACAAGACCAAGAGGCCGACCAAGACAAAGATGGAGAGACAAGACCAAGAGATCGAAGAGGTTAAAGATGGCGAGACAAGACCAATACGCCTATCAAGGCAAAGATGAAAGGACAGGATCAAGGACCGACCAAGGCAAAGATGCAGAGACAAGACCAAGAGATCGAAGAGGTTAAAGATGGCGAAGCAAGACCAATACGCCTATCAAGGCAAAGATGGAAGGACAAGATCAAGAGATCAAAACGGCGCTGCTCCACTAATCAATCAGTCAACGAGTTCAGACTAGATTTAAAGGCCAGACATATGAAGTAATTTTCCCCAAGAGAAGGTGATGGCCGAGTGGAAAGTGCGGTGCCTTCCATCGGAATGGCGGTTGCTCTTCCCGCTGGTGTCAAGGGCCTCCTCTTACTGGTTTTCATTCTCTCTTAAGTGCCAGTGTTTCTCACAGTCTGAACCTACAGACTCTCCTGTGTTCTACAACTTCAAATGTTTCCTAAGAAAAGACGTTTTCTGTTTTCACCTGCCCTAACACCTGTCGCAGAACGTAAAGAACACATTTACATTTAATGTTCCAGTACTTTTATAGAATGTTGGAAATGTACAACTTTACATGTAATTGTAGGCCATAATTGTAGAAAGTCAGCGATGGGTTCGTAGAAAGAAATGAAGACTTGAAAGTAGATTTGAAGGGCAAATAGAGACAAAACACTAGAGAGGTTAAGAAGACTGTTGGCCGGACAATTTCATAAAATGAGCTTATGTCAGAGTTTCCTCTCTCACAATCTCACTCACTCTCACTCACTCTCACTCTCTCTCACACTCTCTCTCACTCACTCTCTCACAGTCTCTCTCATTCTCACTCTCTCTCACACACTCTTCTTCTCACTCTCTTCACTCTTTCACTCTCTCTCACACTCACACACTCTCTCTCATTCTGTCTTTCTCTCATTCTCTCACTCCTTCTTTCTCACTCTCTCTCTCGCACTCTCACTCTCTCTCTCGTTCTCGATTCTCTCCAACTTTCTCTCACTCTCACCCTCACTCACTCTCTCTTATACTCTCTGTCCTGTCTTGCTCTCTCACTCTCATTCGCACTATCAATCTCATTCTCTCTCACTCTCACTTTCACTCTCCTCTCATACACTTTATCCTCTCTCACTTTCTCTCACCCTCACTCTCTCTCTCGCACTCTCACTCTCTCTCCTCTCTCACTCTCTCTCATTCTCTATCCTCTCTACTTTCTCCCTCTCTCTCAATTTCTATCACACACTCTATCCTCTCTACTCTCACTCTCTATCCTCTCTCACTCTCACTCTTTTTCTTAACTCTCTATTCTCTCTCACTCTCTTTCACTCTCATTCTCTCTCACACTCTCTATACTCTCTAACTCTCCCTCACTCTATCTCTCACTCCCTGTCATCTCTCACTCACTCCCTCACTCTCTATCCTCTTTCACGCTCTCAATCTTTCTCACTCTCACTCTCTCTTATTCTCTATCATCTCTCACTAACTATCTCTCACTCTCTATCCTCTCTCATTCTCACTTTCTGTCACTCTCACTCTCTCTCACACTCTATATCCACTCATACTCTCTATCCTCTCTCACAATGTGTGTGTCGTCAGGGCAGGAGATAGAGATCCAGCTTCACAGGGATGATGATGATGATGATGATGATGATGATGATGATGATTCTAATCATGATGGATGGAAAGATGCAAATATACAGCCTTAGTCCTCATTGTGAGTTTCTGTGTTATTACCTTTCTCCATTTGTTTCTCTCTTTCTCTCTCTCTCTCTCTCTCTCTTCTCCTCTTTCTATTCTCCGCTTACATTCTTTCACTTGGGCAAAACTTACCTAGAGAAAACGGTATGTTCCTTCATCTATACTATGTGATCACCAGAGAAGAACATGTTTTGTTGTTTTTCACCAAGTGGAGCTCCAAGGAAACGGGTGCTGAAAAACAAATTATATCTTATCTGAACATAAACATCGGAAATGAACCCAAAAAGTTAACAAACTGGATAAAAAATGTATACAAGTAACGACCACATCAATTTCAGTCATCGTACATACAGAGAAGTCACAGGAAACGTGAACATACGCAGGAGATTGAGGGGACAAGACCAAGAGGCCGACCAAGACAAAGATGGAGAGACAAGACCAAGAGATCGAAGAGGTTAAAGATGGCGAGACAAGACCAATACGCCTATCAAAGCAAAGATGGAAGGACAAGATCAAGAGATCGAAGAAAGCAAAGATGGAGAGACAAGACCAAGAGGTCGAAGAAGTTAAAGATGGACAGACAAGATCAAGAGGTCGTCCAAGCAAAAATGGACATACAAGGCTAAGAGATCGAAGAAGGCAAAGATGGAGGGACAAGACCATGATTCCACCCAAGTCAAAGATGGAGAGACAAGACGAAAAGGCCGACCAAGGCATATATGGAGAGACAAGACCAAGAGGTCGAAGAAGTCAAAGATGGAGAGACAAGACCAAGAGGTCGAAGAAGTTAAAGATGGAGAGACAAGACCAAGAGGTCGAAGAAGTCAAAGATGGAGAGACAAGACGAAGAGGTCGAAGAAGTTAAAGATGGAGAGACAAGACCAAGAGGTCGAAGAAGTCAAAGATGGAGAGACAAGACCAAGAGGTCGAAGAAGTCAAAGATGGAGAGACAAGACCAAGAGGTCGAAGAAGTTAAAGATGGAGAGACAAGACCAAGACGTCGACCAAGGCAAAGATGGAGAGACAAGACCAAGAGGTCGAAGAAGTCAAAGATGGAGAGACAAGACCAAGAGGTCGAAGAAGTCAAAGATGGAGAGACAAGACCAAGAGGTCGAAGAAGTCAAAGATGGAGGGACAAGACGAAAAGGCCGACCAAGGCATATATGGAGAGACAAGACCAAGAGGTCGAAGAAGTTAAAGATGGAGGGACAAGACCAAGAGGTCGAAAAAGTCAAAGATGGAGAGACAAGACCAAGAGGTCGAAGAAGTCAAAGATGGAGAAACAAGACCAAGAGGTCGAAGAAGTCAAAGATGGAGAGACAAGACCAAGAGGTCGAAGAAGTCAAAGATGGAGGGACAAGACGAAAAGGCCGACCAAGGCATATATGTAGAGACAAGACCAAGAGGTCGAAGAAGTCAAAGATGGAGGGACAAGACGAAAAGGCCGACCAAGGCATATATGTAGAGACAAGACCAAGAAATCGAAGAAGTCAAAGGCGGAGAGACAAGACCAAGAGGTCGAAGAAGTCAAAATCGGAGAGACAAGACCACGACGCCGACCAAGGCAAAGATGGAGAGACAAGACCAAGAGGTCGAAGAAGTTAAAGATGGAGAGACAAGACCAAGAGGTCGAAGAAGTCAAAGATGGAGAGACAAGACCAAGAGGTCGAAGAAGTCAAAGATGGAGAGACAAGACCAAGAGGTCGAAGAAGTCAAAGATGGAGAGACAAGACCAAGAGGTCGAAGAAGTCAAAGATGGAGAGACAAGACCAAGAGGTCGAAGAAGTCAAAGATGGAGAAACAAGACCAAGAGGTCGAAGAAGTCAAAGATGGAGGGACAAGACGAAAAGGCCGACCAAGGCATATATGTAGAGACAAGACCAAGAGGTCGAAGAAGTCAAAATCGGAGAGACAAGACCAAGAGGTCGAAGAAGTCAAAGATGGAGAGACAAGACCACGACGCCGACCAAGGCAAAGATGGAGAGACAAGACCAAGAGGTCGAAGAAGTTAAAGATGGAGAGACAAGACCACGACGCCGACCAAGGCAAAGATGGAGAGACAAGACCAAGACGTCGAAGAAGTCAAAGATGGAGAGACAAGACCACGACGCCGACCAAGGCAAAGATGGAGAGACAAGACCAAGAGGTCGAAGAAATTAAAGATGGAGAGACAAGACCAAGACGTCGAAGAAGTCGAAGACGGAGAGACAAGACCAAGAGATCAAAGAAGTCAAAGATGGAGAGACAAGACCAATGAATGAATGAATGAATGTTCTTTATTTTTAAAGAGTAAAGAATTTGATATGCAGGCTGGTCTTACATTCTGCCTTCATCACTCCATCTTACATTCTTCCCACTCTCGATTTACTACAAGTATACAAATTACATTAGGAAGAAACATATCAAAAGAGTGTAAGATTAAACTATTACATCAAAGTAAAAGAGAAGAAGTAATTAGCATAATAAATAGCTCCAAGAGGCCGACCAAAGCAAAGATGGAAGGAGAAGACAACATAGAATAAGATCTAAAAGAGGGTCGAGTGAACGAAGAAGGGAGAAAAAGAGACAGCAGTTTCTGTAGCATTTAGTCCTGAGTTCTATAGAAAGCGAGAGAGTGAGAGGGAGAGAAAGAGGAGAGAGAGAGACGGAGAGGCAGACAGACAGACGGTGTGTGTGTGTGCGGGGGCGAGAGACAGTGTGTGAGAGAGAAAGAGACAATGTTTGGGAGAGGAATAGACAGTGTTTGTTTGTGTTACAGAGAGAGACAGAGAGTGAGAGGAGAGTGTGCATGAGAGAAAGAGAGACAGAGAGAGAGTGTGTGTTTGTGTATGAGAGAAACAGACAGACAGACAGACGGACAGAGAGAAAGTGTATGTGAGAGAGAAATAAACAAAGTTTGTGTGTGTGAGAGAGAGACAGACATAGATATATGGAGAGTAGAGTGTGTGTATGTGAGACGGACAAACAGACAGAGGGTATGTGCGCGAGAGAGAGTGTGTATGAAAGACAGAGGGAGTGTGTTTGAGGGATAGTGTGAGTGTGAGAGAGAGATGTGTATGACAGAGAGAGAGCGTGTTTGTGTGTGAAAGAGAGAGACAGAAAAAAGAGAAAGTGTGTGTGTGACAGAGAGACGAATAGAGAGATCGTGTGAGAGAGAGACAGACACACATAGAGTGAATATGTGAGAGAGACAGACAGAAAGAGTTTGTGTGTGCGAGAGGGACAGATAGAGAGACAGACAGACAGAAAAGGAGACAGACAGAGAGAGACATACAGAGAGAGAAACAAAAAGGTAGACAGACAGATAAGAGAGACAGAGAGAGACACGCAGACAGAAAGATAGAGACACAGACAGAGACAGAAAAAGACAGACAAATAGAGACAGACAAGAGACAGACAGAGACAAACAGAGACAGAGACATACAGACGAAGAGAGAGACAGACAGAGAGATAGACTGATTGATTCATTGACTGATTGATCTTTATTTCAAAAGGGTTAAGAATTGGGCACGCAGCCCCGTCTGACATTCTACCCTTTATCATACATCTTTCACTCTATTCCAGACATTCAACAAATATGCTGTTCATGTAACAAACATAATAAACACTGAAGCTGAGAGACATAAAAGACAGGGAGAGAGAGAGAGAGAGAGGCAGATGGAGTTTGTATGTAACAGAAACAGACACAGAAAAAGATAGAGAGACTACGTATTCGATTGTGTGTGTTTGAGAGAAAGAGAGAGAGAGAGGGAGAAACATGCAGTGTGTGTCGGTGTAACAGTGAAGAGAGAGAGAGAGAGAGGGAGAGAGAGAGAGACAGAAAGGGAGACAGACAGAGAGAGACATACAGAGAGAGAAACAAAAAGGTAGACAGACAGACAGGGAGACAGAGAGAGACACGCAGACAGAAAGATAGAGACACAGACAGAGACAGACAGAAAAGGAGACAGACAGAGAGAGACATACAGAGAGAGAAACAAAAAGGTAGACAGACAGACAGGGAGACAGAGAGAGACACGCAGACAGAAAGATAGAGACACAGACAGAGACAGACAGAAAAAGACAGACAAATAGAGACAGACAAGAGACAGAAAGAGACAAACAGAGACAGAGACATACAGACGAAGAGAGAGACAGACAGAGAGATAGACTGATTGATCTTTATTTCAAAAGGGTTAAGAATTGGGCACGCAGGCCCGTCTGACATTCTACCCTTTATCATACATCTTTCACTCTATTCCAGACATTCAACAAATATGTTGTTCATGTAACAAACATAATAAACACTGAAGCTGAGAGACATAAAAGACAGGGAGAGAGAGAGAGAGAAAGAGAGAGAGAGGCAGATGGAGTTTGTATGTGAGAGAAACAGACACAGAAAAATATAGAGAGACTACGTATTCGATTGTGTGTGTTTGAGAGAAAGAGAGAGAGAGAGAGAGGGAGAAACATGCAGTCTGTATCGGTGTAACAGTGAAGAGAGAGAGAGAGAGAGGGGGGGAGAGAGAGAGAGAGAAAGAGAGAGAAAGCATAAGAAGGAGTTTTATATTAAAGAGTTGAGGAATTATTCATACAATCTTGTCTGACATTTTCCCTACATTACACAACGCTTCACTGGACACCAGACTGCTTCCATCAGTTAGTACAAATTACAAATATGTTATCTATAATACAAGAGCAGTTACAACTGAATTAACAAATGAGAAATAACAACAACAACAAAATAAAAATAACAAAGCACTTCCTATCGACTTTTATCTATGAGCTCTATACAAGGCGTACCTACCACCTGTACACATGTAACAAAGTTACCGTAGCAGTCTCTCACATACATGAATATGAAACAAACTAGAAAGTAGTAATTAAATTGAATGTAAAACCATTTACATTCAGTGACTGCATTTCTATCTAAAATAATGCGGAAATTTTATGACTTATGGGGATTGGGGGAGAGTCCGAGCATTTAATCGCAGAGACAGAGAGAGAGAGGAGAGAGAGCGAGAGAAAGAAAGAAATGAAGTATTACATGAGTCACATAACATATATTTAACAGACGTAACATATGTTTCGATGTATGCGTTCCTACATATAAAAATATGTTTGATAAGAAAATTATTTTAAAACATAAAACAGTCTAAATAAAAGGGAAACAACTGGGGAACGACTGGTAAATATATACATCAGGGCGAAGATGCTGTCTATTTCGGCAATCAGCAGCCCATAGTTGACATGCTGGCGTGTGAGTATTCAACTCATAGCTGATATGCTGGCATGTGAGTATTCAACTCATAGCTGATATGCTGGCATGTGAGTATTCAACTCATAGCTGATATGCTGGCGTGTGAGTATTCAACTCATAGCTGATATGCTGGCGTGTGAGTTGGCACCTCATAGCTGATATGCTAGTGTGTGAGTTGGCAACTCATAGCTGATATGCTGACGTGTGAGTTGGCAACTCATAGCTGATATGCTGGCGTGTGAGTTGGCAACTCATAGCTGATATGCTGGTGTGTGAGTTGGCGATCCATAGCTGATATGTTGGCGACCCATAGCCGGCCAAGACCCTATCTCGCCTCTCATTTGGTACCCTCTAGGACAGGTCTAGCACAGCGTTTCTCAAACTGGGGCCATATGGCCCTGGGGGGAGGGGTGGGATAATTTAAGTGGACCACAGAATTTGTTGAGGTGACCACACAGCACTAGCTGAGGGGGGCACATAGAAGTTGTTGGGGGGGGGGGGCGCACAGAACTTTCTGAGGGGGCAGAGAACTTGTTCAATGGGCCGCAGACAAAAGAAGTTACAGAAAGCTGAAGACATTGTTAATTCCAGCTGGGTGGAGACAACTAGCCTGGAAAAATAAGGCGCTGTTCTAGGACCCTCTGAGATCGTACATTAGCAGAACAAGAGCGGATAGCAGTAACAGATATGTCATGTTTGCCCCTGTGGTTGCTAAGGCAAAATTGTTTAGCCACAGGTGTCTAGGCCTTCTTAGAAATACCATTAAGGTGCTGACGAAATCGATCTCCTAAGCGTAAACCAGTACTTCATACCACAACATTTGGTACCATAAAAAGTGTCATCTGATTTAAGATGACTACGAATTAAAAGATCCCTGAGGTTCTTGTCCCGTCTGTACGCCACCAATGGGGGTTCCCCAAAATGTTCACGTGTATCAGGCTCGGTCTGGAGGAGATGGAAATGGCGAAACAGTATGTTTTTAACTGCCAAGCTATGAGGGTGGTGCGTGAGTACCAGTTTAACTCTGTCGGAGCTACAGTGCTATTTAGGAGTGAAGGCTTGGTGCCGCGATATATGGCGGATGCGGTTCCAAGATGACGAGAAAACGTGTTCTGGATAGCCGCGTTGACGGAAGAAATCTAGCATTTTGTGGCCTTGATCCTGGAAATCCAAATCCTCCTTACACAAACGTCGCAACCTAAGAAGCTGGGAAAAAGGAATAGAGTCCTTACACGATCTGGGATTGGAGGAAGAGTACATGAGATCTCTCTCTCTCTCTCTCTCTCTCTCTCTCTCTCTGAACCTTAAGTGCCCAGGGCACCTGGGGCTTCCGCAAGGGTTTTCCACAAATGCCTGTCCTTCGCCTTTTTTTCTGCTCTTGCCCAGGTGAGCCCTCTATTGCTCAACATCCTTTCTATTGTTCTTATCCATGTCTCTTTTGGTCTACCCTTACTTCTGTTCCCCTGTGGTGTCCATTTTAGTGATATTATTGGTAGTGAGTTGTCAGTCATTCGGAGCACATGTCCCAACCATCGCCAGCGTCTTTCCTCAATAATTGTTGTCAGTGGTTTCGTCTGCATTTCTGCTAATAAGATGTTATTAGTACATGAGATAGCTGTGAGAATCTGTAGGTTTATAGTGGATTGAAGTAGTAATCCCGGAAGGGCCAATAGTAACGGCAATGTCGAGAAAGTTAGCGGAAGTAGCAGAGACATGAGAGGTGAAAGAAATGGCAGGATTGTACTCCTTAACAAAACTAATAAAGTTGTCAAGATCTTCCTCTGGCATTGATGTGACCCCAGTGCCGTCATATATGTAGCGTTTATAGAAGACGGGAAAGGGGCCTCTAAAGGCTCGCAGAACTTTGTGTTCGAACTGGCCTATGAACAGATATGCGTAGCTTGGGCCCATTTTGGTACCCATGGCTACATCACTAATCTTGTCGAAGTAACGGCCAATGAATTCAAAAGAATTAATTTGGAGGACAAGTCGTGTAAGGCCCAGAATAGTAGATGTAGAAATAAAGGGATTGCGTCTTTTGTTCAGAAAGAACTTGACGGCCTGAAGTCCCTGATCATGCCGGGTGGATGTGTATAAGGACACTACATCAAGGGTGAAGATACGGTAGGTGTGACCAGACAGGAGTGTAAGGGTCTCAAAAGCAATGAGAGCGTGATTCGTGTCCTTAAGATAAGTGGGCAGACTAGAGACCAGAGGTTGAAAGATGCTGTCAAGAAAGTCTGAGATTTGTTCTGTAGGGCAGGAACAAGCGGACACTATGGGCCTTCCTGGGTTGCCTGGTTTGTGAATCTTAGGGAGTAGATAAAAGGATGGCTTCCCTAAGCGAAGTCCCATGTAAAGATGAGTAGCCGAGGGAGAAAGACCAGTCTTGTGGATGAGTTCGTTGATCGTGTCACTGGTTGTTGGCCAGAGCCGGATCTTGAGGTAGAGAGACCTAAAATTCAATGTTGCTCAGCTAGCCCATGGCCTCATGGATGTACAATTCTTTCTTCTAACAAACAATGGCCCCGCCCTTGTCTGTACTCTTGATCACGATATCTCGCCTGCGCTGGAGTTGAGAGAGTGCGCGCTGCTCCCAGGGGTTAGGTTAGAGTGTCGTACACGGGGAAGGCGAAGCTTGCAGATTTCATGGAGAGTTGATCAATGTAGAGGTTCAAGGAACGAGACGCTCCTGCTGAAGGTGTCCAGGTGGATGGTTGTTTAGAGAAGCGAGAGAAAGGGTCATCATCGGAGGTGGATTGGGATGTTGAAGAATGGGAGGCGTCTTGGAAACGCAGTCCGCGATGGAAACGGTGGACATCCTGAAGGAGTGAGAACTGGTCAGCAGAAGGACGGAGGGGAACAAACTGTAAACCTTTCCCCAGGACAGACAATTCATCAGCTGAAAGAGGAATATCCGGAGGGATACAAACCACCTTAGTGGGAGCAGAAGCGGTGGTGGGTCGGGGAGAGGCTGTAGAGGGACCGATAGCAGAAAGTTTCTGCTTTTTGAGAGAAGAAAGTTGCAGGCAAAAACAGGACATTTCTGTTAGTGCGGTCCGCTCTTGTTCTGCTGATGTACGATCTCGGAGGGTCCTAGAACAGCGCCTTATTTTCCAGACTGGCTGTCTCCACCCAGCTGGAATTAACAATGTCTTCAGCTTTCTGTAACTTCTTTTGTTTTCCACTCCCCTCCCCCTTTTTTTAACTCTATTTTCTTCCTCCTAGCTACCCCTCCCTACCGTCACCCTCTTTTCTACTCTGGCAACATATTGGTGTTTATAGGGTCGTGTCCTAATCACCAGTTTCACATTTTCTCCCTGCAGGTGTTTATGTTCTTCATTCATTATCTCTCCGCTTCCCCGTTCCCCCTCCCCCTCACACCCGACACCTTCTCTAGCGGCTATCATGTTTCTATTGCCCTCCCCTTTCTTTCTACCACCTGTTTTCCTCCTCTCTATTCACCTCTTTTTTTTTACTATTGACTCCATCAGAGTATTCTTTGTGTGGCCCGCATGGTCCCTATGCAAATTCTAACCGACACGCATTTCTCTGTTTCCTACTTCTGGAGGAGGCCATATTAAGATAAGTTCTTCGTTTAGTTATTTGGTTTTTTTTGTCTCGTTGTGCATGTAATCCTCGAAAAAGGCTCATGCTGAAATATCGGATGTTGTATGTTTTTCATTTATACATTCTCATACTTTCTATTCGTTTTTTCTCACTTTACTCACTCCCTCTGCCACTTTGTAAAACAACATCATACACCTCTATCTAACTTTATTATTTAAACCAGTTTTACTGCAGTCGCCTCCCTTTTATCTGGTACATTATAGAGCGCCATATACCAACACAAAACTGTGGTACGTTATAGAGCGCTATATACGAACATAAAAATCTGATAAGTTATAGAGCGCAATATACCAACATAAAGATATGCTAAGCTACAGAGCACCATATACAAACATAAAGATATGTTAAATTATAGAGCACCATATGCCAACATAAAGATATGCTAAGTTATAGAGCACCATATACCAACAATAAAGCTGTGGTAAGTTAAAGAGCGCCATATACCAACATAAATCTGTGGTAAGTTATAGAGCACAATATATCAAGATAAAACTGTGGTAAGTTATATAGCGCCATATATGAACATAAAGCTGTGGTAAGCTATTCAGCGCAATATACCAACATAAAACTGTGGTACATTATAGAGCGCCATATACCCACATAAACTGTAGTACATTATAGAGCGCCATATACGAATATAAAACTGTGGTAAGTTATATAGCGCCATATACGAACATAAAACTGTGGTAAGTTATAGAGCACCATATACCAACATATAGCTGTGGTAAGTTATAGAGCGCCATATACGAACATAAAGCTGTGGTAAGCTATTCAGCGTCATATACCAGCATAAAGCTGTGGTACGTTTTAGAGCGCCATATACCAACATAAAGATATGGTAAGTTATAGAGCGCCATATATCAACATAAAGATGCGGTAAATTATAGAGCAGCAGATATCATTATAGAACTGGTAAGTTATAGAGTGCCATATACCAACATAAAACTGTGGTACGTTATATAGCGCCATATACCAACATAAAATAGTGATAAGTTATAGAGCGCAATATACCAACATTGAGCTCTGGTAAGTTATAGAGCGCCAGACGCCAACGTAAAGCTGTGGTAAGTTGTTTTCATAGTTGTAAATATGTATTAGCATGTATGGAAACCAATTATTTTGAAACTTAGCAGATGCTCTCTACAGATGGTGTTTTATTCTCTATGGCGAACGTCACATACAGACAAGAAAGATAAACAACAGAAATATTTCAAAGTGTTGAGAGACCATTTTGAAACTAGATCTACAGGGAAGCAAATATTTGTTGAGAAATCGGCTAAATTAGACAAAGGTTTAGTTGCACCTTACGAGATAGCAAAATCGATAGCAAAAGAAGCCAAATACGCGTAATAGGTGAATGTTTAGTGCTACCAGCAGTGTCTGTTGTGTTCTCAACTGTCATGAACCAAAGTCCCTGTGAAATTATACTCTATTCCTGTGAGTAGTTCATCGCTGGCGAGGTATATGCATGAAATGACAGAAAAAAAAGCAAGATCAGAAGAGAGCCAAGGGTGAAACAAAGGTTGAGAAACGCTGCTCTTGCATAACTAACGGGGACAGGGATCGCAAGTAGTCCCCATGGTGGTGGAGTCTGTTATAGAAGTATTGCACACCCTCTGCTTTTTAGCTGCAATCCGGGATTGAAGAAAAAAAAAGCCGTCATAGCCCACTCCCACGCCAACGCGATGCTGTGCATCAACGTCTTCACAGCATCGTCAACAAAGAAGACCAGCTTTCAGTTCTAGAGAGATACAAGACAAGACTTTTATGAGGGGAATAAAGTGAAAACATGAAGCTGAAGACAGAGAAAGTTTAAGAGTAAGCGAGCCAGCAGAAACAAACAACAACAACAAATTGAAGAGAGAAGTAGACTAAACAAGAGGTATCAAAACAAAATTGAACAGTTAGAATAACAAAGAAAAGAAGAAGATAAAGAAATCGCGAAGAAAGACAGATAAAAATAAACGAAAAATAGTTTATAAAAGAAGGCACAATTAAAATGAAAAAATTTCAGGATATTAACTTTCAAAAGACAAAAGAAAAGAAAGAAAGAAACAATAGTTAAAGATAGTTTTCTCAAAAGAAAGAAAGAAAGAAAATTTAGTTTGAAGTAAGAAAAGAATAGAAAAACAAAATACATAAAAGATAGTGTCTTTCCAAGTGAGGAAAAAAAAGAATGAATGAAAGATAATACCGCTTAAAATAAAGAAAGAAATAAAGAAATAAGGAGAGAAAGATGAAAGAGCTTAGTAACGGAAGAAAGACAAAGAAAAAAGAAAGACCAAGTAAAAAAAAAAAACACGTTCTCTATTTACACAATCTGTGAAAAGAAAGTGATAAAATGTTTGAAGAAAACTTAACATCACGTGTCAAAGAAAACTGCCCGACAATATTAAAATAAAGATAAAACAGGAAAGAATATGATAGATGTAGCTTCAGGTCAGAATAAAAATTAGCACAGATCATCCTAGGTTAGTATCTGAAGCTCGAACAGAAAGGTCCTCTAATTATCTGCCCTTGGCAAAGCCCTTGAGCTTTGGTCAATTAACACTAAATGCCCGTTAAATGATGGACAGTTCTTGGGGCACAACTAAGATATTTTTATTTCAGCGATTGGGGGACTTATCGTGCTACTTAGAGCGGAAAACTGTTAATATACATAGAAAACTTCTCTGTGTGTGTGTGAGAGAGAGGGAAAGTGAGGGGGGAGAGAGAAAGAGAAAGTAGGGTTGGTAGGAAGGAGAGAGAGAAAGTGAGGGAGAGAGAGAGAAAATAAGGGAGAGATAGAAAGTGAGGGAGACAGAAAGTGAGGGAGAGAGAGAAAATAATGAAGAGAGAGAGAGAGAAAGTGAGGGAGAGAGAGAAAATAAGGGAGAGAGAGAAAGTGAGGGAGAGAGAAAGTGAGGGAGAGAAAATAAAAGGTTGCTGTGCGGGGCCGATGTGAAAAGGTGGTGGAAAGGATAAAGTGAAGTTTAATCGGTGTGTCCAGTAGTATCGCTACGAGAGCTATACATACCACGGCACCTCTGCTCTAGAGGCCGGCTACGTCCGAAATACACCTACACTGGTGAAATTTGCCTAAACCAGCACACACCAGGGGTGGAACTTGATGGCTAGACATGTCATGCCACCTCCGCTCTAGAGGTCGGTCACGCCTGATATACACCCATACTGGTGAATTATGCCTAAACCGACTCACACCAGGGGTGAATCTTGAAGGCTATGCATGTCACAGTACCTCTGCTCTAGAGGTCGGTCACGTCCCAAACACGCCCATACTGGGATAATATGCCTAAACCGGCTCAACCCAGGGGTGGAAGTCACTAGTGGCGAGGATTCGTCCTCCTGGACAAAAGCTCCATCCTGGTCACAACTAGGAAGGGTAGCGGCCACGACCGCAAAATGCTAAAGTCGGAGACACTGGACCAGGGCAGTCTAGATAGGCAACCACCTCTCACCCGGCGGGGATGTTTGCGTATCCTAATCACGCTGAGGTTTTCCGGTGAGAAAAGTCCAACTCTGAACTGGATGGGCAACCACCTCTCACCCAGCGGGGATGCACTGATATCCTAAACACGTCGAGGTCTTCCGGTGAGAAAGTCCAACCCAAACTGGTGCAATGAAAACCACGGTGTCACGCAATTCCGCTTCTGAGACCCACCAAGAATACAGGCTAAAGCCCTGTGATACTCTGAACCCCTTGTGGTCCTCACGTGGATCTCGTGTGGTCCTTTCGGTGACCACACAGGAGACTACGGGACTTAACGAGGACCACAGGCGTAAATTCAGTAGGATCACAGTGCGGTTTTGGTGGTAGAAGCGAACGAAGAAGAAGAAGAAGAAGACATGAATACTATTAAAACATTTTTTTAGGAGTACTTAGCTGTAAATTGTAAGGTGTGTGTCAGGAATGGATTTAGTAGAACGTGGAGAGTGTTTAAATAGAGACCTGTGATATGTGGTCGGTGGGTTGTAACTGGGGGTGGTGGATGGGGAGCCGGGGAGGGGAGAGAGAGTGATACAATATTGGCCTAGCTAGGAGAAGTTGAAACAGATGATTGGGGAAGAGGGGTTGCAGAGTGATGCTGTGAGGAAGTTTCAAAAGTAAAAAGGGATGGACTTAGTGGAGAGATACTATAATGATTGAAGAGAATGTTACGTGTAGCTAAACAGCGAGTTTAACCCATGTGGCTCCAGCGTCCCAGAACTTTGAATGCAGCGGTTCTCAAGGAAAGATTTGGCTCAAAGTTTGGCTCACGTTTGTATGCCAATAGGGTGAGCCAAACTTGAGCCAAACCTTAAGGACATTCTCGTCCACAGCCATTTGAACCAGAGCCTTACATATGTTGGCACCAGAAAATGTAACCGCCCCCGCTGCGTTACCTGCCCGGCTGTCTGGGAAACGAAAACAATCACCTTTCCCAAAACTATCCTCACTCTTCATTAGAGATTCACATGCGAGTCCCGTAATGTGATATATGTCATCGTTTGGTGAGATTGGCCTCAGATTAGGGGACCGCATGCAAAAACATCTGTATGACATCGCCCAGCATGCTTCGAAACCAGTCCCAAATCATTTCAATGGCCCCAACCACAGAGGCAAATCTGATTTTCTGGTAACAGCCATCAAACAATGTAACGCAGATGACACAAGCCGCCTGGCACTTGAGAACCGCTGTATTCAAAATTATGGGACGCTGGAGCCACATGGGTTAAACTCGCTGTTTAGCTACACGTAACATTCTCTTCAATCATTATAGTATCTCTCCACTAAGTCCATCCCTTTTTACTTTTGAAACTACCTCACAGCATCACTCTGCAACCCCTCTTCCCCAATCATCTGTTTCAACTTCTCCTAGCTAGGTCAATATTGTATCACTCTCTCTCCCCTCCCCGGTTCCCCATCCACCACCCCCAGTTACAACCCACCGACCACATTTCACAGGTCTCTATTTAAACAGTCTCCACGTCCTACTAAACGTCACAACTTTGTAATCGTTAAGTAATAAAGCTGCTCCTACTTTTTTCCTATTTTATACATTATGAAAATCTTGTCAGTGGTGTTGTTTGGATATTCAATATATGCTCCTGCCCCTCCATTCTTTATGGCACTGTGTGCACATCTAATGAATAGGCTGAAAATGATGTATTACTTCTGTAACAGCAGTAACCCAAGGAGGCTTTTACTCTGGATTATCAAGGCTTAGGGGAGTACAGGGACAAATTATTAATGAGTCAAGGAATGTGTGAGGTATAAAACAGAATGTTTTGTTACAATTGATTTCTCGATTATGTAACTTATGTCTACCTAATGTGTTATATTATGTAACTTGTGTCTTCCTAATGTGTTATATTATTTAACTTGTGTCTATCTAATGTGTTATATTATGTAACTTGTGTCTACCTAATGTGTTATATTATGTAACTTGTGTCCACCTAAAGTGTTATATTATGTAACCTGTGTCCACCTAAAGTGTTATATTATGTAACTTGTGTCCACCTAAAGTGTTATATTATGTAACTTGTGTCCACCTAAAGTGTTAAATTATGTAACTTGTGTCCACCTAAAGTGTTATATTATGTAACTTGTGTCCACCTAAAGTGTTATATTATGTAACTTGTGTCCACCTAAAGTGTTATATTATGTAACTTGTGTCCACCTAAAGTGTTATATTATGTAACTTGTGTCCACCTAAAGTGTTATATTATGTAACTTGTGTCCACCTAAAGTGTTATATTATGTAACTTGTGTCCACCTAAAGTGTTATATTATGTAACTTGTGTCCACCTAAAGTGTTAAATTATGTAACTTGTGTCCACCTAAAGTGTTATATTATGTAACTTGTGTCCACCTAAAGTGTTATATTATGTAACTTGTGTCCACCTAAAGTGTTAAATTATGTAACTTGTGTCCACCTAAAGTGTTATATTATGTAACTTGTGTCCACCTAAAGTGTTATATTATGTAACTTGTGTCCACCTAAAGTGTTATATTATGTAACTTGTGTCCACCTAAAGTGTTATATTATGTAACTTGTGTCCACCTAAAGTGTTATATTATGTAACTTGTGTCCACCTAAAGTGTTATATTATGTAACTTGTGTCCACCTAAAGTGTTATATTATGTAACTTGTGTCCACCTAAAGTGTTATATTATGTAACTTGTGTCCACCTAAAGTGTTATATTATGTAACTTGTGTCCACCTAATGTTACTTAGCCGAATACGTGGAGTCACCGGAACTACGGAGCCTTATCACGTGGTCGGCTTGAAACGCGGCAGTCAGGCGCCATTATTACACGTCACTGTTAAATCCTAGGCTTTAGATAAACTTTTTTTATGAGATAAGACCGCTTCGTGGGTTAAGCTTGTCTGACTGATAAGCTAATTATTTTTTTTTCTTTGTCTGTGTCGATCTGTGGTTTTGTCTCTTGTGTGTCACCGTTGAGGACCAATGTTTTCTGAAATATTGGATGTTTCTGTTTTGCTTTTCAGTGCATTTGTTTTCTAATTATCTGTTTACTGAGATTCATTTTTGTTACTAAAATGAATTTAATATAAAAAATGTCGAGATTTATCTACAAAAACCACTCTCTTCTCTCTCTCTCTCTCTCTCACATACACACATTCTCTCCTCTCTATTTTCTCTCTGCTCTCTCTCCTTCTCCCTTCTTGTTATAGTTTTTTCTCTCTCTCTTAATCTTCTCTTTTGTCTCTCCATTCTCTCTCTTTCCCTCTCTTCTCTATATATTCTTTCCTCTCTCTTCTCTAATCTCTGCTCATTCTCTCTCTCTCTCTTCACTCTCTTTTTTCATGCATTTAACTCTCCCTCTATCATCCTGTCTTCTTGTCTGTTACTTCTCACATATTATCTGTTACTTCTCACATACTATCTGTTACTTTTCACATTCTATCTGTTACTTCTCACATCCTGTCTGTTACTTCTCACATACTATCTGTTACTTCTCACAATCTATCTGTTACTTCTCACATCCTGTCTGTTACTTCTCACATACACTCTGTTATTTCTCACATACTATCTGTTACTTCTCACATACTATCTGTTACTTCTCACATACTATCTGTTACTTTTCACATACTATCTGTTACTTCTCTGTTACTTTTCACATACTATCTGTTACTTCTCACATACTATATGTTACTTCTCACACACTATCTGTTACTTCTCACATTCTATCTGTTACTTCTCACATCCTATCTGTTACTTCTCACATACTATCTGTTACTTCTCACATACTATCTGTTACTTCTCACATACTATATGTTACTTCTCACACACTATCTGTTACTTCTCACATTCTATCTGTTACTTCTCACATCCTGTTTGTTACTACTCACAAGCTAATTCAAATAGGAAAGCTGTCATTGTTATCGGGTAGAGTTCCATAGGCGTAGGCGATCAATTGTCTGAATTTTCTGTACGTAATATTATTGGTTTCCACTTCTTTTCTTCTGCCACGACCAGTCAATCAGTCATTTTCTTTTCTGTCGATCTTTCTGATTTTAACCCTCCAGTTTTCAAATGATCGTCTGATTCTAAATGTTCTGCAGTCTGTAAAAGATCATATTTAACATTTTTGACCATCGTGGATGTTTGTTACATCTGTCTTTATGGCCATATTCTGCTTCTCGAAGTTGCCTTTCGCCGTCGTCTTCTTCTTCTTCATTGTATCACTTTACAGACACAGAGGCAGAATTAAAACTTGAAGAGGACTACAGGTCCACTAAAGCTTGAGAATCGACGGATTTGTGAAACGAAATTGACACGAGCTTCGTGTGTTGAGAATGGACAAAGAGTGACTCAAGTGACGTGAAATTTGACACGAGTTTCGTGTGTTAAGACTGGACAAAGAGTGACTCAACCAAGCTGTGTTCGAGTTTCGTCATATCACATCCAGTTTCCAACGACGACATGGTCGTAAGCACTGCACCACAGTTCTCTCAACCAGGAAACATGGGTTCGAATCACGGTATGTTCCAGGGCAACTGCCTCTTATGTGGGACAAAATTAAAAACCTCGACTTCAGTCCTGTGGCGACTGCACCAGATAATCGACCTTAATCCCTCAAATTCGAATTCTTCTAAGCAAGTTCTAGGAAATCGGTATATTCCCTGTAACTAGGCGCCCCCCTCCCCCCGTCCATTTTGTTTCCTTTTCGTCTGTCCTTCTTGTTTGCATTTGGAATAGCAATAATTTTCTTATAGATTGCGCAATTTTGTGCTAAGATGTCAAATCACATTTATCGTCTGTAAATTTACTGTCAAAGAGTTTCATTTAGTTAATGAAACTTTTGAAAAAAACTGGACTCAATTGTCAGACTAGGTCGCCCCGTGCAAGTTGCTGATCAAATAAGTTGTGGCAGTATATGGAAACAGCTTTGAGGAGATGCATCAGGAAATTACAGCAGAATTATACCGCCAAGTGATTGGCCCTTGTGACTCGGAGAAATGTTCTATAGATGTAGATGTTTTGCGAATACAAACCCGTGATGCGAGTATTGCAACTGGGGAGATCCTGGCCTATTTTTATTTCTCTTAACACAAAAGCCTTTCTGTTACTTCTCACATACTATCTGTTACTTCTCACATTCTATCTGTTACTTCTCACATCCTGTCTGTTACTTCTCACATACTATCTGTTATTTCTCACATACTATCTGTTACTTCTCACATACTATCTGTTACTTCGCACATACTATCTGTTACTTCTCACATACTATCTGTTACTTCTCACACACAATCTGTTACTTCTCACATACTATCTGTTACTTCTCACATACTATCTGTTACTTCTGACATTCTATCTGTTACTTCTCACATACTATCTGTTACTTCTCACATACTATCTGTTACTTCTCACATACTATCTGTTACATCTCACACACTATCTGTTACTTCTCACACACTATCTGTTACTTCTGACATTCTATCTGTTACTTCTCACATACTATCTGTTACTTCTCACATACTATCTGTTACTTCTCACATACTATCTGTTACTTCTCACATACTATCTGTTATTTCTCACACACTATCTGTTACTTCTCACATTCTATCTGTTACTTCTCACATCCTGTTTGTTACTACTCACAAGCTAATTCAAATAGGAAAGCTGTCATTGTTATCGGGTAGAGTTCCGTAGGCGTAGGCGATCAATTGTCTGAATTTTCTGTACATAATATTATTGGTTTCCACTTCTTTTCTTCTGCCACGACCAGTCAATCAGTCATTTTCTTTTCTGTCGATCTTTCTGATTTTAACCCTCCAGTTTTCAAATGATCGTCTTATTCTAAATGTTCTGCAGCCTGTAAAAGATCGTATTTAACATTTTTGTCTATCGTGGATGTATGTTACATCTGTCTCTATGGCCATGTTCTGCTTCTCGAAGTTGCCTTTCGCCGTCGTCTTCTTCTTCTTCATTGTATCACTTTACAGACACAGAGGCAGAATTAAAACTTGAAGAGGACTACAGGTCCACTAAAGCTTGAGAATCGACGGATTTGTGAAACGAAATTGACACGAGCTTCGTGTGTTGAGAATGGACAAAGAGTGACTCAAGTGACATGAAATGAGGCACGAGCTTCGTGTGTTGAGAATGGACAAAGAGTGCCTCAAGTGACGTGAAATTTGACACGAGTTTCGTGTGTTAAGACTGGACAAAGAGTGACTCAACCAAGCTGTGTTCGAGTTTCGTCATATCACATCCAGTTTCCAACGACGACATGGTCGTAAGCGCTGCACCACAATTCTCTCTACCAGGAAACATGTGTTCGAATCACGGTATGTTCCAGGGCAACTGCCTTTTATGTGGGGCAAAATTAAAAACCTCGACTTCAATCCTGTGGCGACTGCTCCAGATAATCGACTTTAATCCCTCAAACTCGAATTATTCTAAGCAAGTTCTAGGAAATCGGTATATTCCCTGTAACTAGGCGTCCCCCCGTCCCCCCCCCCCCCCGTCCATTTTGTTTCCTTTTCGTCTGTCCTTCTTGTTTGCATTTGGAATAGCAATAATTTTCTTATAGATTGCGCAATTTTGTGCTAAGATGTCAAATCACATTTATCGTCTGTAAATTTACTGTCAAAGAGTTTCATTTAGTTAATGAAACTTTTGAAAAAAACTGGACTCAATTGTCAGACTAGGTCGTCCCGTGCAAGTTGCTTATCAAATAAGTTGTGGTAGTATATGGAAACAGCTTTGATGAGATGCATCAGGAAATTACAACAGAATTTTACCTCCAAGTGATTGGCCCTTGTGACTCGGAGAAATATTCTATAGATGTAGATGTTTTGCGAATACAAACCCGTGATGCGAGTATTGCAACTGGGGAGATCCTGGCCTATTTTTATTTCTCTTAACACAAAAGCCTTTCTGCTGGGCATCCAGGTGAAGTTAGGTGATTTATTGTTAGAAACAACAGCCTTAATGAAAAATAAGGGTTAAGTCATAGTGAGCAAAGGTTCCCTCTTTTAGAAACATGGCAAAGTTTCCTAAACGAGAACTGCTATTAGAGCTAGAATTACTATCAGAGCTAGAGCTGCTATCAGAACTAGAACTACTATCAGAGCTAGAGCTGCTATCAGAGCTAGAGGTGCTATAACAGCAAAACTGTTATCAAAGATAGAAGTTCTATCAGAGCTAGAACTGCTATCAGAGCTATAACTACTATCAGAGCTAGAACTACTATCAGAGCTAGAACTACTATCAGAGCTAGAACTGCTGTCAGAGCAAGAACTACTATCAGAGCTAGAACTGCTGTCAGAGCAAGAACTACTATCAGAGCTAGAACTACTATCAGAGCTAGAACTACTATCAGAGCTAGAACTACTATCAAAACCGAAACTGTTATCAAGGTGAGAAATTAGTTTTACACATTGTTATACTAATAACTAAATATTATTAATTATATTCTTGCATAATATATGATTACAATAAAATATAAACACATGTTTTCTGAATCTGGGTGACTTTGGTCAGTTGAGAACAGTTATGAGGGCCAGAACAACTATCAGAAACTTAACAGTTACTAGATCCTAGAACAGATATCAGAGACTAGAAAGTTATCAGAGCTTAGAACAGTTATCAGACACATAACAGTCATCAGAGCTTATAACAGTTATCAGACACATAACAGTCATCAGAGCTTAAAACAGTTATCAGACACAAAACAGTTATCGGACACAAAACAGTTATCAGAGTTTAGAACAGTCATCAGAGCTTAGAACAGTTATCAGACACATAACAACTATGAGAGCCAGAACAGTTATCAGAAACGGAACAGTTATCAAGATAACAGTTGTCAGAGCTAATTATCAAGGTCAGTATAGTAATGAAGGTCACAGTTAAATTGGCAGAATTAGCACAGTTATTAGGGTCAGGTACCCATATCTGGCATAGAATATCATCTATCTGATTACAAACACGAGTCTTCATTTTCAGAAGATGTAATGATGAATACCTCAGACAAGACTAACCCTGTCGCTTTATAACATGAAGCAAAGATTTGATTTGTTATATTTTTAAAATAGATAACAGCGATGAGTTACTGGGTTTTATTTTTAGGTAACATTCACTGAAATACTGAATAACTGTCAGCTTCTAATTCTGTCCTCATCTCTGTTTACTTTTCTTGTAAGGCCCATTTCAGGATACTATGCTCTCTATCATTCTGTAAAACAAACAGTAACAAACCAATATTTTGACCTTATGACTTTGCCAAAGACGACGAAAATAATGAAACAGCGAAGTCCAAAACAGAAGGGTCTCTACCAGCAAAGCGCCATTTCTGTGTATGAGTGTGTGTGTGTGTGCGCGTCAATGTGTGCTCGCGTTATTTTGTTTTGCATTATTTTTGTCGCTCCTAATAAGGGTTTATGGCCGAAATATTGGTTTGTTGCTGTTTGTTTTTCATTTCTATGTGCTCATTAATTGTTTCTTCTGTCATTCCTTCTTCTCATCCTTATTTCTTTCTGTCGCTTTTGTAAAACTGCTCCATAGATTTCTGATTACCTGTACTCATCAATTACACTGACAGACCTTAACTAATGAAGATATACGGAAACGAGCAGGCAGGAATTTCAAAGCAAAGGCCCATGGGTGATGAAGAGATGAAGAGAAAGAGTCTGGTGAAGAAAAAAAAAAGCTGAACTTTTAAGAAGTGTTTTTTTTTTTTTAGATTTGTAGATCAACTAGTTAACATTTCTTAAAACTGCGATCATCAGCCTGATGATTATTAACATTTCTTAAAACTTCAATTACTGACCTGATGATTATTAACATTTCTTAAAACTTCAATTACTGACCTGATGATTATTAACATTTCTTAAAACTTCAATTACTGACCTGATGATTATTAACATTTCTTAAAACTTCAATTACTGACCTGATGATTATTAACATTTCTTAAAACTGTAATCATCAGCCTGATGATTATTAACATTTCTTAAAACTGTAATCATCAGCCTGATGATTATTAACATTTCTTAAAACTTCAATCACTGGCCTGATGATTAGTCAGCAGCGACAGAACGTCGGCCTCAACACTCACAGTACGTCGGCCTCAACAGTCACAGTACGTCGGCCTCAACAGTCACAGTACGTCGGCCTAAACAATCACAGTACGTCGGCCTCAACAGTTACAGTATGTCGGCCTCAACAAGTACGTCGGCCTCAACAATCACAACACGTCGGCTTCAACAGTCACAATATGTCGGCCCCAACAAGTACGTCGGCCTCAACAGCCACAGAACGTCAGACAACGGTCATAGTATGTCAGCCTCAACAATCACAGTACGTCGACCTCAACAGTCACAGTACGTCGACCTCAACAGTCACAGTACGTCGACCTCAACAAATACGTCGGCCTCAACAGCCACAGAACGTCGGTCTCAACAGTCACAGTACGTCGGCCTAAACAATCACAGTATGTCGGTCTCAACAGTCACAGTACGTCGGCCTAAACAATCACAGTATGTCGGCCTCAACAGTCACAGTACGTCGGCCTCAACAGTCACAGTACGTCGGCCTCGACAAGTACGTCGGCCTCAACAGTCACAACACGTCGGCCTCAACAGCCACAGAACGTCGGACAACGGTCATAGTATGTCAGCCTCAACAATCACAGTACGTCGACCTCAACAGTCACAGTACGTCGGCCTCAACAGTCACAGTACGTCGACCTCAACAGTCACAGTACGTCGATCTCAACAAATACGTCGACCTCAACAGCCACAGAACGTCGGTCTCAACAGTCACAGTACGTCGGCCTAAACAATCACAGTATGTCGGTCTCAACAGTCACAGTACGTCGGCCTAAACAATCACAGTATGTCGGCCTCAACAGTCACAGTACGTCGGCCTCAACAGTCACAGTACGTCGGCCTCGACAAGTACGTCGGCCTCAACAGTCACAGTACGTCGGCCTCAACAGTCACAGTACGTCGGCCTCAACAGTCAGAGTACGTCGGCCTCAACAGTCACAGTACGTCGGCCTCAACAAGTACGTCGGCCTCAACAGTCACAGTACGTCGGCCTCAACAGTCACAGTACGTCGGCCTCAACAGTCACAGTATGTCGGCCTCAACAACCACAGAAGTAGCAGCAGCAGCAAAATCTTGAGCTATGACAACATCAAAAGCTGAATAAAGCTTGTGTAATAGATATAAAAATATAATTTTTTATTACCAATTTATCTTTTTCTCTCACCTTCCTTCCCTCTCTCTCTCCTTCCTTTCCTCCCTTTCTCTCTCCTTCCACCCGTCTCTCCCCTCCCTCCATCCCTCTCTCTCTCCTTCCCTCTCTCCCTCTCCCCCTCTCTCTCTGTCTCTGAACCCTTAGATGGCCTAGGCACATGGGATTTTCGCAAGGGTTTTCCACAAAAGCCTGTCCTTCTCCATTTTTTTCCACTCTTGCCCAAGTGAGCCCAGTGTTACTGAACATCCACTCTTCTGTTCCTCTCCATGTCTCCTTGGTCTGCCCTTACTCCTGCACCCCTGAGGTGTCCATCTCAGTGTTGTTTCATTGCCAATATATAGTGAATTTATTATCAGCAAGGAATATGCATTTTTCTGTATTAGAGTTTAGCGTACATTGACAAAAATAAATATCTCTTTCCTGTAGATTCATCCGTACACTTTAATATAATGTAGAGGTGTAGGCAATAGATAAGCTCATAGTTACGGGGGTTGATTGGCAACCCTAAGAGTAAGATTAATGGGTCAGTTACCGGTCGATTTTCAGAGGTGCGCAACTCTGAAAGAAAAATCGGTGTGCTGGCCCAGTATATAAAGACAAGATGATTGTCTTGTCTTGTCTTCTATCTCCCTGAACTGCGAGGTGGTGTTCTTTGCAGCCGATGCTGTGAAGATGTTGGGGCACAGCATCGTATCGGCGTGGGAGCGGGGTTATGGCGGCTGTCTTTTCAGTCACGGAGTACAACTAAAACGCAAGGGGTGTGCAATGCTTCTTTAGCAGATTCCATCACCATGGAGACTATGATGATCCCTGCTCCGTTAGCCAGACTAGACGAGATGGTAGAATTTTAATTGGTCGGGATTTTATAAGCTGAGCACGTATAAGGCCAGCGATCGGGGGAGTCATGTTATTGTTCAAGCGTCAGTGAGAAATTTTATTCATCGGATGAGAACCAGTATGTGTTAGATTAGTATGGGTTGTTATTATGTGCTGTGGATGAATGCAAGCTGTGCTATGGGCTCCCTCGATCAATCTCTATCCATTTAGGTAAATATTTTATTAGGATTGTGTTATATATGGTAATTAATAATCATAAATCAGTGCATGTGTAATTGTTCTATGTAAGATTTTGATATTTTGTTTTGTAATGTGGAAGCGTGTTTTTATGTACACTTAATTTTATATTAAAACTGATTTTATGCATATGCATTTGAATATATTCTTGCCAATTAGTTACGTTTTGTTACAATCTGAACTGAACCTAAATATTTAGGGAAACTGTTTTAGTGAATATGTTAATATGAATATAAGCTGATGACTAACATATAAATTGATGATTCATTTGTTGATTTTGCTAACTGTGTACACTTGTAATCAACAGCAATATAAGTTCCATGATTATTTAAAAAGAAGAGTTGTTCTATCCTGCTTCTTTTCTCTGTGCGTAATTTGTAATTGTGTAGTCTTATTAATGACCTTCCAACCATACCATAAAAATAATATATAAACATTCTACTTAACGACCTTCGACACATGAAAGTCTGATGTAGTCAGTACCAGGGCTGGCCGCATTTACCTTCCCAGATTTCTCTGGTACGTATTTTTAAAGACCTGGTGAACCCCAGGACCTTCTATGTGTGTACCATAAAAAAATCCCACTGATGGGACTTGAACCCGGTACCACCGGATTAGTAAACCGAGTATATAACCACTGAACTACCCAGGCAGCCAAGCACTTTCATAGAGACTCAGTTTTAAGTGCGTTTGGTCGATATGGTGACACTTCCGGTGCCCCGAAGCTACCGTATGGTCATTATAGTGACAATTGTTTGTTTCATTAAAACAAGCGGTACATTTAGATTGTACATATTTCGTCCGCGATTCCGGTGACACTTTCAAAATGGCGAAAGAGTGCCTAGTTACGAGCGATGCCGAGCGAGAAAAAGGACGAGAAGCATGGAAATTTTTCAATTTTTGACGATATAGATATGGACATAGCCTATGGCCACCCCGCTGCTTTTGAGTGTTTTCTAAGTAGATCCAGACATATTTAGACGACTGGAGAAGTAGTTAAGAGTAGTTAGGAGGTTAGTTCAGATATTCATTCAGCGAGAATGCAACACAGAATCACAATACGAGATCGACAAGTAGATCTACACATCTCAGATGGTAAATAGTACAGATCTAGAACTAGCCGATGGTGAGCTGGCCACAATCAGTGTCTAAATGCATCGCATTACTTCTTTTTTCCTAAAAAACTCTGCATTTATGAAATTTTTATTCATTTAGCTATACTTTGAAACATATTAAGTATACGGAAGTACATGGAAATACTGTTTTCAATTCCATTTTACACCTAGACCCCCTTACAGACCAAGACCCGCGTTTTTACTCCCGCACTCCAGAACACGTCCCTGTTTCTTCCTCCAGCGCGGGAAGAGTTAACGCAAAAAATGGTCTAGAATGTATATCTCACATAACGGATTATTTTAATAAGAAATCGTTGTCAGAGATGCACTGTTTTTCCTTAATGAACGCGAATACGACGCGGGTACATCGACAGCTCTCAGTGTGCCATGCACAGATAATCTAAAAATGAAACATCTGTTGAGGAAAAAAAACACACACAAAACAGTGGACCAAGATTATTTCTGTCTCATTCCCTCTTTCATAGCCACATCTTCCTTCTTTTTGGAACAGAGATCTTCTCTGGGTCATCTTGAAGACATCTGATTCCAAAATGATTCTACATCCCCAGGGCAAATTAACAAACGCGCTGCGCCATTAGCGCTGTTAATGAAACAAGCTGTGATTTATATCGCAGGAGGTAAGCGAGGCAACTTAAGCCTCTCCTCATTTTCTGCTGCTATAAAGGGTGATAAAGCCAGGGGGGAAGTGAGAGGGGGATATATGTCATGAGGCTGATTGGAGGAGGATGTGGAGATGGGCTGAGTTGTGAAGATAACGGAGATTAACACGGTAGCAGATTACGAGGTGAGCAGTGGTGAGACGGGTAGTGACGCATCAATTCAGGCACATGGGCAGACTTCTTCTTCTTCAGCTTTTGAACTAAACTGCAGAATAATATCAACAGAATGAACTCAACAGGTTTTGTTTTCTTATCTTGTGGCTGTCCTGTATCTTCTGCCTGAAATGCTCATCCTTTGACACATTAAGTCGCTGACACAGATTCGATTTCAGTCCAGTCCCAGACACAAGTTCAACCTTGAACTCCTACATAGGTTTAAAGTTCTCACAGAAGTTTAAGTTCAGTCCCGAATATAGATTTACGATCAGTACCAGACATAGGTTTAAGTTTAGTAACAGACATAAATTTAAGTTTAGTACCAGACATAAATTTAAGTTTAGTACCAGACATAAATTTAAGTTTAGTACCAGACATAAATTTAAGTTTAGTGACAGACATAAATTTAAGGTTAGTACCTGACATAAATTTAAGTTTAGTACCAGACATAAATTTAAGTTTAGTAACAGACATAAATTTAAGTTTAGTAACAGACATACTCCTCTCCAATTGTTACAGTCACTAAGTTTGCTTTTTTTTGGTATTTTAACAATGATTCCTTTTTTTCCATTTAGAAGGGACCTTTTCTTCTTTCCAAATCTTGTTAAACATTCTCTGTAGTTGTCTCATGTTGTTACTATTGATAGCTTTTAGCATTTCGGGTGATATTTCATCATCACCTGCAGCTTTTTTTTTGTTAGCCATTAGAATCACTGCTGTTTCAATTTCATGCAATGTAATTTCGTCTAGGTTGACATTTAGTTGTGGGGCTGGTAAGTCGGTTTCAAGGTTTAACAATTCTTTTGGGTGTGGTCGATTAAGTATTTCTTGGAAGTGTTCAGCCCATCTTTGCTTTTGGTCTTTACTTGATGTTAATAGGGTTCCAGTTTTGCTAAGGATTTTTCTTTCCTTAGATGTAATAGTACCTGTTAGCCTCTTTTGTATGTGATATAATGTTGTGATGTCTCCTCTTTTTGCTGCTTTCTCTGCCTCTTTCGCCATATTGTCTATGTATACTCTTTTATCCCTTATAGGTGAACTTTTTACTTTCTTGTCTATTTCTTTGTATGTTGCTTTTGGCAGATCTTTTTGAAGATCTGTTTTTACATTCAACATGTCTAATTTGACAGCTCGTCTTTCATGTGTATACTTCCATGTGTTTTCTGATATCCATGCTTTTCTATTTGGTTTGTTCAGTCCGGCGCTTGCTTTTGCTGCTGTGATTATGGCTGTGCTATAAGAATTCCATAATTCATCTATACCTATCTCCTCTACTTCACTGGGTGTTTTGGAATGACTGGCAAGTTCCTGATTGAAATTACTGTTAGTATTCTCTTCTTGTAGGCTGTGGCTGTGTATCTTTCTGTGTACTGATTTCTTGTGTTGGCTTTTTAGTTTTAGTTTTATTTTCCCTATCTTGTGATCACTGTTAACATCTGCACCCCTATATGCCCTTACATCTATGAGAGATGTTCTGTATTGCTTTCTAATACAAACATGATCTGTCTGGTTTCTAGTTCTATCATTTGGAGATATCCACGTAGTTTTATGTATCTTTTTGTGTGGAAATATTGTGACTCCAATGACCATGCCTTCTGTCAGACATATTTCAATTAAATCTTTCTCCGTTCTGATTAACCATGTCGATTTCTTCTTTCCCCATTACTTTTTCAACGTCGGTATTATCTTTCCCTTCGTTGAAGTCCCCATACAATTAGGATGTCGTGTTTAGGGACTTTGTTGATGATTTGTTGTAATTGGTGATAGAAGTCGTCTTTCACTTCATCATCTGCACCGTTCATGGGTGCATAACACTGTATTATTGTCATTTTTCCGTGTCTTAGGTTGTATCGTGCTCTTATTATACGACTGTTCACTGATTCCCATTCTCCAAGGCTCTTTGCTATTACATTTGACATAATAATACCTACCCCTTCTCGATGTTTACCGTTGTTTCTGCCTGAATGTATTATTAACTTACCGTTTTCCGCCGATCTTTTACCTGCTTCTGGCCATCGCATTTCGCTGATGCCCAGTACGTCTAGATGGTATCTCTCCATTTCTTTGATGACCTGAGTAGTTTTTGTTGGTGCTGCCATCGTTCTTACGTTCTAGAATCCAATCTTTGTCACATGTTTGGGGCCGACGAATGAGCTATTTGGAGTTGGCATCCCTGATGCTCGGTTTCTCTGCGAGTTTCCGTAACGACATCTTTTTTTCCCATCTGGAGTCGCCTCTAGATAGGTTCCAGGATAAAGTTGTTAGCCTTATGCCCAGCTCCCGGTACAGGATATGTGACAGATCAAGCGGAATTCCGGTGATTTCTGCATGCCGGCGAGAGCATTAAAAGAAACGTCCGCCATCTTGCACGTCACACCGGAGGACACCGGAGTAACCTTAATATCACTTGTGTCAAAGTATTTTGCAAGGTCATTTTGAACAGACTTAAAGATATAGTGGATACTGCAATGAGAGAAGAACAAGCAGGATTTCGAAAAGGGAGAAGCTGTCTCGACCAGTAAAGCTCTCAGAATAATACTTGAAGAACATATTGAAAAGCAGAAACCATTAATACTGAACTTCGTAGACTTTAAAAAGGCATTTGATAGCATACACAGAGATTCATTGTGGAGAATTTTATGTCTGTATGGAATACCATCTAAAATTGTCAACATCATTAAGGACTTCTACAATGGATATGTTTGTGCAGTCAAAACAGAAGAAGGGATGAGTGAATGGTTTCAGATTGAAACCGGCGTGAAACAAGGATGTATACTGTCTCCTTTGCTTTTTGGAATTACAATAGGCTTCATAATTAAAAAATGCTGCACAGGTAACACAGGTATTGACTGGGTACACGGGACCCAACTGGAAGATCTTGATTTTGCTGATGACATAACTCTTATCAGTAACAAAGTGAATTTCATGCAAGAAAAAACAGATAGCCTGTCCTCACTGGCTAGCAAAATAGGACTTGAAATTAACAAGGACAAAACAAAAATAATGAAAATTCCCATTAATCAATATGGAAAAATACACGTAGAATGGATAGATATTGAAGAAGTCAATCAATTTGCATACCTTGGCAGCTACAAATACAGGATGGTGACACCATAAAGGAAGTTAGAATCAGAATTGCAAAAGCAGCATAAATCTTCAAGAATCTTGAGAACATATGGAATTCAAAAGTTATAAGCACAAAAACCAAGTTAAGACTATTAAATTCAAATGTAATATCCACTCTCATTTATGCATGCGAAATCTGGAAAACAACTAAAGAAATAGACAAGAAATTAGACTCTTTTGAAAACAAATGCCTAAGGAATATACTCGGTATCAAGTGGAACAAATTCAAGAACTATGCAGAGATAAGACAGATGACTGAACAACAACCAGTCTCATGGGTGATCAGGAAAAGGAGATGGACATATGTTGGTCACGTGATGAGAAGAAACGATCAGAGAATCCCAAAACAAGCTATCAGGTGGAACACAACAGGCCAAAGAAAAAGAGGCAGACCGCGTGAAACTCTGAAGAGGACATTGTTAAGAGAGGCCAAATTAACAGGCATAAAATCCTTTGATGAGGTTGAAAGACTCGCCGAAGACAGGCGAACTATCTTGCGAGCCTTATGTGACGTTTGATGGCACGGGAAGGATATAAGATATATGAAGAGACAAATTTAATTTTAGCACCAGACGTAGGTTTAAGTTTAACACCAGATAAAATTTAAGTTTAGTACCAGACAGAAATTTTATGTTTAGTGCCAGACATAAATTAAGTTTAATACCAGACATAGGTTTAAGTTTAGTACCAAACATAGATTTAAATTTAGTACACACATAGGTTTAAGTTTAGTACCAGACATAGGTTTTTTTTATTTTAAGCGAGTTTCTTCTCATTTGTTTTCTTACTGTTCTCTTCCCTTCTCTTCTTTTTTCTTCTCTTCTTTTCTCTTCTCTTCTCCTCTCTTCTTTTCTGTTCATTTCTGTTCTCTACTCTTCGCTAGCCAGGAGTTTAAAAACGCTATTTATATCTTTATAACACCTTCAGATCTTATAACCTTTCACTTAAGTGTTTACCTAGATCCACTGATTTAGGTGAATCAAGAAAGTCTGGAACCACATCTAAAATAGCAAGCTGAATTTCAGCGCAAAACGTCCGCATGTTCGGAGAAACATATTTAAGTAAATCTTGCATACCTGTAAGTTTTTAAAAATTTTTTAAATACATTTTCATTTCTTCCGCCTTTATTTTTGTTTTACGTTTAAAAATAGTTCTCTTTCGGATTATAACAAGATCCGTGTTACATCGGTTGCCTTGCCAACACTCCCTTTACTCATTTCTATGAAAATTTTACATCCAAGATGTTAAACGAAAACTCAACGTTTGCCAACTTCTCAAATGCGCAAATTATCACGTACCTTAGCGTTTGCAGATTACAGAAATGATACTCTTTATGTCTGTTTTCTCCCCAAAATTTGTTTATCCATTCTGGAATTCTCTGCTTAGTAATATGTAAGGACTTTTTTTTTTGGATGTTATTTGATAAACATTTGTTTATTTTTTTCCTGGACACAGGTTTCAGAGCTTCACGCAAGCGATTTCACAGTTTCGTAAAACGTGATTCAGAAATGTGATCACTGCTTCATAAAACATGTTTCAGAAATGTGATCCCTGTTTCATAAAACATGTTTCAGAAATGTGATCACTGCTTCATAAAACATGTTTTAGAAATGTGATAACTGTTTGATAAAATACGAGTATTCACATTCAGATATGTGATTCACTTCCCTGCAAAATGAACACAGTTCCAACATCTGCATATATTTATGTATTACCGGTGGTGGTTGCTTTGGCGATGTGTCGAATTTCAGTTTCAAAACTGGCATCTTTCTGGTCTATGTCGAAGTCAGGATGTCAGATGAGAGTTAAGACGCTGTCTAATTTGACAGTCAGGGAATTATAGCTGATATGCTGCCGTCAGGGTTGGCGAGCCATAGCTGTCATTCTTCTGTCAGGGTTGGCGAGCCATAGCTGTCATTCTCCTGTCAGGGTTGGCGAGCCATAGCTGTCATTCTCCTGTCAGGGTTGGCGAGCCATAGCTGTCATTCTCTTGACAAGGTTGGCGAGCCATAGCTGTCATTCTCCTGTCAGGGTTGGCGAGCCATAGCTGACACCCTGCCGTCAGGGTTGGCGAGCCATATGAAATGGAAAAGAAAGAGCGCCATGCCACTGGGGACACGGAGACGCACAAGACAGGAAGAACTACAGGAAGAACTACAGGAAGAACTAAAGGAAGAACTACAGGAAGCGAGAAAGACATAGCTTGAGGTATCCCGCGCTGCTCTAGACAGAACTGGCTGGGGAATCTTTTCTGATATCTTATGCTCCATTGGGAGTACAGAGAACTGATGATTGATGACGATGATGATGATGATGATGATGACTGATGATGATGATGATAACGATGACAATGGCGATGATGATGGTCATGATAACGACGATGATGATATTAATGATGATGACGATATTAATGATGATGATGATTGATGATGATGATGATGATGACGAGGACGATGACGACGACGATGACGATGACGCTGACGATAGTGATGATGATGATGATAATGATGATGATGATTATGACGATGACGATGACGACGATGACGATGACGACGATGACGATGACGAAACGACGACTATGATGATGATGATTATTATGATGATGATGATGATTCTGATGATGATGATGATAATGATGATTATGACGATGACGATGACGACGATGACGAAACGACGACGATGATGATGATGATTATGATTATAATGATGATGATGATGATGATGACGATGACAACGATGACGACGATGATGATGATGATGATGATGATGATGACGATGACGACAACGACGATGATGATGATGATGATGTTGATCACGACGACGATGATGATGATGACGATGACGATGATGATGATGATGATGATCATGGTCATGATCATCATGATGATGATGACGATGATGATGACGACGACGACGATGGTGATGATGATGATGATGATGATGATGATAATCACGACGACGATGATGATGATGATGACGATGACGACAACGACGACGACGATGATGATGATGATGATGACGATGACGACGACGATGAAGATGATGATGATGATGACGATGATGATGATGATGATGATGATGATGATGATGATGATGATGATCATTATGACGATGACGATGACGATGACGACGACGATAATGATGATGATGATGATGATGATGATGATGATGATGATGATGATGATGATGACGGTTGTTCGCTCTTTAGGAAGTATTGCACATCTCCTGCTTTTTAGCCACACACAGGGACCCCAATATATAGCCGCCAAACCAGCTCCCGATCCGACACGACAACTCTGCCCCACCACCTTCACCGTGTCTGTTACAAAGATCATCAAGCTCGCAGTTCAAAAACGTAAGGAAGGAAGGAAGGAAGAAGGAAGAACAAGAGGCGCGTGATCATTTTAAAACTCAGAATATCTTAAAAATCTAAAAAAATTATTCTAACTTTACACCTTCCTTCATCTTGTACATGATTTTAATCAGGTATGATTTCTTCCTCTTTTAAGATTTGTTTTTATTTTTCTTGTATCTACTACTTTAATCCTATTTTTCTTTTTTTTCATGTTTTATTTTTATCTGTAATCATCCATTTCTTCCAAAAGCATTTCTCTAGTAATCACGATGACTTTTCTGCCAAAAGACATCAACGTTAACAAATCCAGGTAAGCAGAATTGGTGGAAATTATCGTCATCGTCCTCTCTTGTTCTTGTTATAGTTAACCGAGTCCACATTTCCTACACAGAATCCTCTACAGTTTCGTCGTCTGCCAATGCAGGAGTCAAAATACTTAAAGCTAAGTTTATGTTTATTTAGCTTTAAGTTCTGATTGATTTATCTTTTGCAAGCATTCCAAAGCGATATACGAGCGTATGTAGTGTTATTTACTTCTGTCAGACTACTCCGCTTTTCGATTAGTTCGACCTTGCTAATCTCCTTATCCAGTCAAAAAAAAAAAAAAGTGGATAATGCCCGTATCGATGCTTAAATTACACGGGATTATTTTTATTCGTGTTCCAGAAAGAAAAAAAAAAAACATCATACACTGGATATCCCAAAATACCAAATACATAAATGCAAACTTTCTATCAAAGATATGTCAAACTGTCCCGAAACAAGGAGATAAAAGAAAACGCAATACATAAAGGAGAAAATGTTAAAACATAGCAAACATAAATAAGCAAAAGTATAACAGATCTTGTCACACAAAAGGTAAATAGACAAATAAAAATTATGAAAGAGCAAGGCGAAACAAAATCAATAACTTATTTTCATCAAAAGTCGCGCCTCCTTGTGTACGATATCATACCCTTACAATATTATACCTTGATGTTTTCAAACAACATATCTTACAATATAAACCTTGATGTTTTCAAACAACATATCTTACAATATAAACCTTGATGTTTTCAAACAACATATCTTACAATATAAACCTTGATGTTTTCAAACAACATATCTTACAATGTAAACCTTGATGTTTTCAAACAACATATCTTACAATATAAACCTTGATGTTTTCAAACAACATATCTTACAATGTAAACCTTGATGTTTTCAAACAACATATCTTACAATATAAACCTTGATGTTTTCAAACAACATATCTTACAATATAAACCTTGATGTTTTCAAACAACATATCTTACAATATAAACCTTGATGTTTTGAAACAACATATCTTACAATATAAACCTTGATGTTTTCAAACAACATATCTTACAATATAAACCTTGATGTTTCCTAGTAGCGCATCTTACAGATATAAACTTTATTGTTCTCTAACAGCACACCCTACTGATATAAACTTAGATGTTTACTAGCGGCACAGCATACAGATATAAACCTTGATTTTTTTTTCTAGCAGCATACCTTAAAATATAAACTTTGATGTTTTCATCATCATACCTTACAATTTAAACGCTGACGTTTTCTAGCAGCATACATAAAGGAGAAAATATCCTTCTAAAATACGAGAGTCATAATGAAAGTCGTGAGCAAAACTTTTTTAAAAATCAGAATTTATAGATAGAGAAAATATAATTGTATCACCCTTAATCTACATCCTTTGCACTTCATGTAGAGGTCGCATGACGTCACCATTATGTGTCACGTGACCACGCGGAACAGAAACAAAATGGCGGGTGCTGAAGTTTTGTTTCGTCAACGTGCTGTTGAGTTCCTGGTTAAAGAGGAAATCACCGCTGCTGAAATTCACCAAAGACTTCAACATGCTTATGGAGATGTGTGTATGGGTGCTAGCAGTGGTAGGAGGTGGGTGAAACATTTCAAAGATGGAAACATGAGCATATGCCTCGCAGCGGTCGCCCTCGAACTGCTTCCACTAAACGCAACGTGGACAGGGTTGACGACATCATTAAAGAAGACGGACGTGTCACAGTATCTGAAATCGCTGTAAATCTTGACATATGACACAGCGCAGTACAGGAAATGATTGAAACCCTAGGCTATAGAAAAGTTTGTGCCCGCTGGGTCCCACAGGAGAGAACGTCCAGAAAGCAGTGCGTCTGTGCCGTCGGTCAGCTGGAAAGGAATTCTACCGGGAGGGTATTTTCAAACTTGCAGAGCGATGGGAAAATTGTGTGCACAGAAATGGAGATTATGTTGACAAGTGAAGAAAAGGATGCAGCTGAAGGTGATACATTTATATTTTCTCTGTCTATAAATTCTGACTTTTAAAAGTTTTTACTCACGACTTTCGGCATGACCCTCATAATTTCTAAACCCGGGCGGGCAGTCGTGACTCTCAGTTCTTGAGGAGGAAATCGAAACTACAAGAACTTCCACGAACTGGCCGGCTCAAGGCCAGCTAAACTGGTATTAGCCTGTACGTGTGGATTACTGTTGTTAACAAAGTGTCTAGTGTGGATTACTGTTGTTAACAAAGTGTCTAGTGTGGATTACTGTTGTTAACAAAGTGTCTAGTGTGGATTACTGTTGTTAACAAAGTGTCTAATGTGGATTACTGTTGTTAACAAAGTGTCTGGTGTGGATTACTGTTGTTAACAAAGTGTCTAGTGGGATAACTGATTGACAGTTAGTTTACTCTCCAGATCAAGTTTAAGTAAATTGATCTATGAATCTTCAAGTTTTGTTTCTATGATATTCTCCTAGAAACACAACACGTCCCAGACACTCTCCTGCCCCTACTAGACAGCAGCAGTACAACCAGACAAATCTCTGCAAGCTTCCAACATGACAACATCTTACCGCGTGAGGAATAACCAAAAATATGTTTGCACATCTCATAGGCACGAATTTATTGAATGAGAAAATTGATGATGAATTATGAGGATGAGGGAAAAAGACTTGCCAACGTGGCAGGGCGACCATACGAAACAACAGTCAACTCCCCGGCAAGACATGGATTGCCTTGTGGGAGGAAACCTAGGACCTAGAATTCTATAACAAATGTACGAACATTTTCCATACTTACAACTCTCATGAAACAGTACAATCAATGTACGAACATTTTCCAAACTTACAACTCTCATGAAACAGTACAACAACTGTACGAACATTTTCCATACTTACAACTCTCATGGAACACTACAACAACTGTACGAACATTTTTCATACTTACAACTCTCATGAAACATTACAACAACTGTACGAACATCTTCCATACTTACAACTCTCATGAAACAATACAACAAATGTACGAACATTTTCCATACTTACAAATCTCATAGAAAACTACAACAACGTTACGAAAATTCTCCATAATTAAAAGTCTCATTGAACACTACAACAACTGTACGAACATTTTCCATACTTACAAATCTCATTGAACACTAAAACAACTGTACGAACATTTCCATACTTACAACTAACATGGAACACTACAACAACTGTACGAAAGTTTTTCATACTTACAACTCTCATGAAACACTACAACAACTGTACGAACATTTGTAATACATACAACTCTCATGAAACACTTCGAGACCTGTACGAACATTTTTCATACTTACAACTCTCATGAAAGACTACAACAATTGTATGAACATTTTCCATACTTACAACTCTCATGGAACACTACAACAACTGTACGAACATTTTCGATACTTACAACTCTCATAGAAAACTACAACAACGTTACGAAAATTCTCCATAATTAAAAGTCTCATTGAACACTACAACAACTGTACGAACATTTTCCATACTTACAAATCTCATTGAACACTAAAACAACTGTACGAACATTTCCATACTTACAACTAACATGGAACACTACAACAACTGTACGAAAGTTTTTCATACTTACAACTCTCATGAAACACTACAACAACTGTACGAACATTTTAATACATACAACTCTCATGAAACACTTCGAGACCTGTACGAACATTTTTCATACTTACAACTCTCATGAAAGACTACAACAATTGTATGAACATTTTCCATACTTACAACTCTCATGGAACACTACAACAACTGTACGAACATTTTCGATACTTACAACTCTCATGAAACAATACAACACTGGAAATCCACACATTCCAGTATTCTATGTTGGGAAAAAAGAAACAGACTAACACTAGGATAGGAACATGTCTGACAGTAAAGCAACCTAACGTTGACTCACTCTAAATGTCCTAAGGGGACCACCAACAAGACAACTGGCTCCTACATTTTGAAAAGCACTGGGCCGAACTGACTCTAACAAAACCATGTCTCAGTAATCCTCATCATAATCTTTTCTAAGCTCTCTCTCTCTCTCTCTCTCTCTCTCTCTCTCTCTCTCTCTCTCTCTTTTATATTACTCGCATTTTCTCCCATTCTTCCCGAAAATTCTCCTCGCGAAGTTCAATTTTCCGTGAACAGACATTGTTCTATGACCTTCGGTTCTCACAAAACCCATAATCTCCGTGCCAGTTCACATGTCTCTGACAACATCCTCTGTCACCTAAAGTTTGACACTTATTTTCCTATAATTCAACTTTCCATTAACTAAAAAAAAAATCATATATCCCGTGCAATTTACACCCAGTACCTAGCTTTTTGACCCCGAGTTTACTATTTGTGAAACAAATCCAGGTCACAAGGCGAAAGGTTACTAGCAGGGGAAGCAAATCTCATCTTTTAATAATTCTGTCCCTTAGACTAACATAATTCAAGCATACTGTCGCTTTACTACAGAATTCTGTACCTTAGAATAACAAAAATTCAAGCATACCATCTCTTTACTACAGAATTCTGTCCCTTAGAATAACAAAAATTCAAGCATACCATCTCTTTACTACAGAAATGTGTCCCTTAGAATAACAAAAATTCAAGCATACCATCTCTTTACTACAGAATTCTGTCCCTTAGAAAAACAAACATTCAAGCATACCATCTCTTTACTACATAAATTTGTCCCTTAGAATAACAAAAATTCAAGCATACCATCTCTTTACTACAGAATTCTGTCCCTTAGAATAACACAAATTCAAGCATACCATCTCTTTACTACATAAATTTGTCCCTTAGAATAACAAACATTCAAGCATACCATCTCTTTACTACAGAATTCTGTCCCTTAGAATAACACAAATTCAAGCATACCATCTCTTTACTACAGACTTCTGTCCCTTAGAATAACAAACATTCAAGCATACCATCTCTTTACTACAGACTTCTGTCCCTTAGAATAACAAACATTCAAGCATACCATCTCTTTACTACAGACTTCTGTCCCTTAGAATAACACAAATTCAAGCATACCATCTCTTTACTACAGACTTCTGTCCCTTAGAATAACAAACATTCAAGCATACCATCTCTTTACTACAGACTTCTGTCCCTTAGAATAACAAACATTCAAGCATACCATCTCTTTACTACAGACTTCTGTCCCTTAGAATAACAAAAATTCAAGCATACCATCTCTTTACTACAGACTTCTGTCCCTTAGAATAACAAACATTCAAGCATACTATCTCTCGTTACTACAGAATTCTGTCCCTTAGAATAAAAAAAATTTCACGCATGCTGTGTCTTTCCTACAGAATTCTGTCCCCTAGAACAACACAAATTCAAGCTTGCTGTCTCTTTACTCCGGTACCTTACAATATAAACGTTGACGTTTTCTGTCAGCATACCTTACAATATAAAACTTGATTTTTTTCTAGCAGCATCAATCAATTAAGTACCGTGCCGCGTGGCGTAGACGATCATTTCTCTCCACAATTCCTTGTCTTTAGACTTGATTATGAGATCCGCCAGTGACTTTTTTCCTAGCCATACTGACAGCCCATCCAGTAACCTCTCTCTCTCTCTCTCTTTCTCTCTCTTCCTCTGTCTCTTTTTCCCTCAGTTTTTCCACTTGCCACAGTGTGTTCCAATTTTCCTCTTATCAGAAAATGTCCTACAAATCTCGCTTGTCTGCTTCTGATCTTTGCTGTAATTTGCCTTTTAACTCCAGCCTCTCTTAAGACTTCTTCGTTGGTTTTCTTAACTGTCCATGGTACCTTCAACATCCTTCTTATGAACCACATTTCCATGGCCTCCATTTCTCGCTGTACTCTCTTATTCATGGACCATGCTTCACATCCATAAAACAAAATTGGGCTCGATGTAACATTTATGTACTCGAAATCTTGTTTCCATTGAAATTGATCTGTTGCACAAGATGCTTCTCATTTTCTGGAATGCTAGCTTGGCCTGAGCAAGTCTGCTTTTTATTTCGTTGTAACATTTCCCATCAGTTGTTATAATTATGTACTTGAATCTATCAACTTGTTTCAGTTCTGTGCCATAGATGGTACTGCTACATTTTGGTGGTATTCTTTTCTTTGAGATGGCCATCACTAGCAGCATACCTTACAATATAAAGCTTGATGGTTTTTTATCAGCATTCCTTACAATATAAAACTTGATTTTTTTTTCTATCAGCATACCTTACAATATAAAGCTTAATTTTTTTTTATCAGCATACCTTACAATATAAAGCTTGATTTTTTTTTCTATCAGCATACCTTACAATATAAAGCTTAATTTTTTTATCACCATACCTTACAATATAAAGCTTGGGTTTTTTTTATCAGCATACCTTACAATATAAAGCTAGATTTTTGTCTGTCAGCATACCTTACATTATAAAGCTTGATTTTTTTCTATCACCATACTTTACAATAGAAAGCTTGATTTTTTTCCGTCAGCATACCTTACAATATAAAGCTTGGATTTTTTCTAGCTTTATCATCATCATCATCATGTGCCGTGCCGACTGGCGTTGGCTATTATGCTTCTCTAGAGTATACGATCCTTTATGCAGCCCATCAGCTCAGTCGGTGATCTCCTCTCACACCATCTCGTCACACTGTCCAGTATCATTTCTCTTGGTCTTCCTCTTGATTTTCTTCCTTCTATTTTTCCTGTTATAATATTTTCAATGACCCCTCTTCTCATTGTATGTCCTATAAAAGAACATTTTTGACAAGGTTTTTTGTCTCTCCAGCTCTTCTCATACATTCTTCATTAGTTATTTTTGCTTTCCAGGGGATTCCTAACATTTTTCTAATAAACCACATTTCTGATGCTTCCAATGATTTTTGTGCAGACTTACCTATTGTCCACGATTCACTTCCATATAACAAGATAGGTGCACTATAGCATTTTAGGACTCGTTTTCTAACATTCATTGATAAGGATGTGTTGGCTAATATGTTTCTCATTCTCTGAAATGCAGTCTTTGCTTGGCCTATTCTGTTCCTAATTTCTGTTCTGCATTTCCCATCTGAAGTTATTACTGCTCCAAGGTATTTGAATTTCTACACCTGCTTTAGAATAGTTCCGTTTAATTTTATACTGCATGCTGGTGGATTCTGTTTCTTAGATATAACCATAGGTTCTGTCTTTTTGATGTTCAAAGTAAGGCCTTTCTGTTCACTTTCTTTGGCGACTTTATCCAAGAGATTTTGCAGGTCTTGTTGGTTCTCAGCTATCAGTACTGTGTCGTCAGCATACCAAAGGTTGTTAATATTGTATCCTCCAATTTTTATGCCTGGTTCTGTGATGATCGTTCTTAGAATATTCTCGCCGTACAGAGAAAAAAGGTCTGGAGACAGTACACATCCTTGTCGCACCCTTTGTTTTATAGGTTGATATTTTCCAGTTCTATTTTCACCTCGAATTGCTGCTTCTTGGTGCCAGTATAGATGTTTTACAATCCTCAGGTCTTTGCCATCTATATTGATGTCTTCAAGCATTTTAATAATTTCATTATGTTTCACCTTGTCGAATGCCTTGGTGTAATCAATGAAGCATAAGTAAAGATCTTTCTGTACTTCTAAAGCTCTTTCTGTTAGTGTTCGTAAAGCATAAATGGGATTTTGTGTTCCTTTTCCTTCTACAAATCCAAACTGTTCATCTGTTATTTCCATTTTTATCTTTTTCCTTGTTCTTCTCATGATTCTCAGAAGTAGCTTCGTTATGTCACATGAGAGGCTTATAGTCCGGTAGTCATCACATTCCTTTGCACCTGGTTTCTTTGGTAGTGCTATAAACGTTGATTTAATCAGGTCACTGAGAATATAACCACTGTTTCTACCTGCATACCTTGCAAATTAAAGCTTAATTTTTTTATCAGCATACCTTACAATATAAAGCTTGATTTTTTTATCAGCATACCTTGCAATATAATGCTAGGTTTTTGTCTATCAGCATACCTTACATTATAAAGCTTGATTTTTTTTTTCTAGCTGCATACCGTACAGATGTAAAACCTTGCTGGTTTCTAGTAGCTCAGTTGTTCATTGTTTGTCTTGTCTTGTATACTAGAAGAATGGTCCAAAACTTCTTCTTGTCCAAGGATCAATTGCCTAACTGTATTTAAGATGTAAGCTGGAGACCATAGTCTCATAGGTAATATCGCTATAGCTGAACCTGTACTTGTTTCTATTGTGAGAGGATGGTACTTAATACCTGAAGCCAGGTGAGTATCGCTGGCCAACTGTTAACTAATATCGTGACCAGTGACGTCACAAGTGCGGGCTCTTCAGGCGAGTAGGATGTGGAGCTGGGCATCATGTGTAAGCTTGTCTTTTGTTAGACTCGAGCGAATGTCTCATTTGCCATTATCAGGAGCGTGTTTTAGACACATTGACGGTCTCAGAGTGTGTTTAGCCTCACTGTGTTATATAATACGTGTGTATCGGCCATATTTGAGTTGGAAGTTTGGCGGCACGTCAGCGTCTGCCTGACCTATTTAACATCATCCATGCTGTAGAGATATCGCCTTAACCTTTGAACTGTGAATCAGTGGGAATCTTGGTGACCCATTTCTGGCTTGACGTGAGTCTGGACTATCTAACTGTAGATTTATGTGGTTGCCAGAGACCTTCAACCTGAGTGAACCTACGTCTGATATTGTTTAACAATTCAGTGACGCCCAGATAAGGCTAAATGAACGATATTGATGGCGGGAACATGGCATTCAGGTTCCGTGTGACGGCGCAGTATATGGTGTGGTATATAACTTGGCGTTCGGAAAGTCGCTGTTCATTAGCTCAGTATCGAATCCGGTATCGTAGCGATATCTAAGTGAGGGACTAGCTACGTGTCAGGGGTCCATTTTATTGCAGAGAGCTCATGTATAGTCACGATCTGGACTGTTGGGTGATCGAGAGTTTGGAATAAACATCTGTGACAAGGTTACCATGGATCTGTTTCTTTGAACTTGGTGTGAGTAGTCAGCCGAGGTTGATCGAATATAGGTCAGTCTAGGCATTCAAATGCCAATAGGTTGTTTCCAGGGGGCTGATTCATCAAGGAACTTGTGACGAAACCTCTCAGTATTTCCTGGGGCAATACCTCACTAGTAAATAAGAAAGGATGGCGACTACAGTAAAACTGGTTCTAATAATAAAACTAGATAGAGGTGTGTGGTGCAGTTTTACAAGGTGGCGGAGGGAGTGAGAAGAGTGAGAAAAAGCGAATAGAAAGTATGAGAGCGAGATGACAATATACAAATGGAAAACATACAACATCCGATATTTCGGCGTGAGCCTTTTTCGAGGATTACATACACAAACGAGACAAAAACGTATAACTAAACGAAAAATTTATCTTAATGTGGCATCCTCCAGAAGTAGGAAACATCAAGCAGGAAATGCATGTCCACTAGACGAGGCATAGAGACCACGTGGGGCTACACAAAGGATAAGCCGATAGAGCCAATAGTAAAGAAGAGTTGGAGAGACGGAAGAAAACAGGGGAAGGCAATAGAAACAGCCACTAGATGAGAAGGTGTCTGCGGGAGGGGGGAGGAGGAAGCGGAGAGATAATAAATGAAGAACATAAACAACTGCAGGGAGAAAATGTGAAAGTGCTGAATAGGACAAGACCCTATAAACACTTATAGGTCGCCAGAGAAGAAGAGAAGCTGGCGATCAGGAGGGGAGCTAGGAGAACAAAACAAGAAGTAGAGTATAAAAAAGGGGGCGGGGGTGAAAAACTAAAGAAGTTACAGAAAGCTGACGACATTCTTAATTCCAGCTGAGTGGAGACAGCCAGTCTGGAAATTAATGCGCTGTTCTAGGACCCTCCGAGATCGTACATCAGCAGAACAAGAACGGATCGCACTAACATAAATGTTATGTTTTCCCTGTGGTTGCTAAGGCAGAAATGTTTAGCCACAGGTGTCCAGACCCTCTTAGAAACATCGTTAAGATGTTGGCGAAAGCGATCTCCAAAGTGTAAACCGGTCTCCCATACCACAACGCTTGCACATAATATTACAAATAACATTGCGTGAAGTGCAGGTGAAACCATCATGAACTGATAACGTGAACTGAGGGAAAGAGATCTGGCTAGCCTCGACAACAAACGGACAAGAGTTGCATCTACGGTGTCCGCAACGTCTGTACCATAAAAAGTGTCATCTGTCTTAAAGCGACTTCGAAATAAAAGGTCACTGAGGTTCTTGTCCCATCTATAGGCCACCAATGGGGGTTCCTCCAAAACGTTCACGTGTATCAGTCTCAGTCTGGAGGAGATGGAGATGACAAAACAGGATGTTTCTAACTGCCAAACTATGAGGGTGGTGCGTGAGTACAGCGCTATAATTTCCAGGCTGGCTGTCTCCACTCAGTTGGAATTAACAATGTCTTCAGTTTCCTTTAACTTCTTTAGTTTTTCACCCCGCCTCCTTTTTTATACTCTACTTCTTGTTTTGTTCTCCTAGCTCCCCTCCCTATCGCCACCTTCTCTTCTTCTCTGGCGACCTATATGTGTTTATACGGTCTTGTCCTATTCAGCAGTTTCACATTTTCTCCCTGCAGTTGTTTATGTTCTTCATTCATTATCTCTCCGCTTCCCCTCTCCCCCCCCCCCACAAACACCTTCTCCTCCAGCGGCTGTTTCTATTGCCATTGCCCCCCCCCCCGTTTCTCTCCCTCTCTCCAACTCTTCTTTACTATTGGGTCTATCGGCTTATCCTTTGTGTGGCCCCGCGTGGTCTCTATGCCTCGTCTTGTGGACATGCATTTCCTACTTGATGTTTCCTACTTCTGGAGAATGCCACATTAAGATACGTTTTTCATTTCGTTATACGTTTTTGTCTCGTTTGTGTATGTAATCCTCGAAAAAGGCTCACGCCGAAATATCGGATGTTGTATGTTTTTCATTTATACATTCTCATCTCGCTCTCATACTTTCTATTCGTTTTTCCCCACTTTTCTCACTCCCCCTGCTACCTTCTAAAAATGCACCACACACCTCTATCTACCCCACTAGTACCACCAGATGTGGCGTACTACTAGATATATAATTGTTAATATGAGTACATCCACGAACCACAGGTTCTGTTGACTTTCCTCTGATGTTTTTTTTTCATATTTGATCTGCTGACGTGGCAGTGTCATGTACTTTCCTTCTCACAAAATATGTACTAAATGTTCAAGAAATTCAAGCTGATGGGAGGACATGATCGCCCATGTTTTCGTGACATAACATACACATATGTCCCGACAGCAGCGCCACACGCACAACTCAGGAGGAAATATAACTAAGAGTTCAAACCGACGACCATGCAACGAGCACGCTAGTGTCTCTACTAGAGAGGTATGCAGGACATAAAACTATAGCTGGCCTAGTGTCTCGACCAGAGAGAGGTATGTAGGACATAAAACTATAGCTGGCCTAGTGTCTCGACCAGAGAGAGGTATGTAGGACATAAAACTATAGCTGGTCTAGTGTCTCTACCAGAGAGGTATGTAGGATATAAAACTATAGCTGGTCTAGTGTCTCGACCAGATAGGTATGTAGGACATAACACTATAGCTGGTCTAGTGTCTCGACCAGAGAGAGGTATGTAGGACATAAAACTATAGCTGGTCTAGTGTCTCTACCAGAGAGAGATATGTAGGACATAAAACTATAGCTGGTCGTGTCTCTACCAGAGAGAGATATGTAGGACATAAAACTCTAGCTGGTCTAGTGCCTCTACCAGATAGGTATGTAGGACATAAAACTATAGCTGGTCTAGTGTCTCGACCAGAGAGAGGTATGTAGGACATAAAACTATAGTTGTTCTAGTGTCTCGACCAGAGAGAGGTATGTAGAACATAAAACTATAGCTGGTCTAGTGTCTCGACCATAGAGATATGTAGGACATAAAACTATAGCTGGTCTAGTGTCTCTACCAGTGAGAGATATGTAGGACATAAAACTATAGCTGGCCTAGTGTCTCTACCAGAGAGGTATGTAGGACATAAAACTATAGCTGGTCTAGTGTCTCTACCAGAGAGAAATATGTAGGACATAAAACTATAGCTGGTCTAGTGTCTCGACCAGAGAGGTATGTAGGACATAAAACTATAGCTGGTCTAGTGTCTCTCCTATTTCTCATTTGTGATAGTAACTACTGTAAATATAAAGTAATGGAACACAGTTTTGTAAGATTAGACCTCGAAAAATATTGTAGAAAAAGAACTTTTAGGTGTAGGTGAAAGAAAAATGACAAGAGAAATACATAGGATTCGAACGACGGATTCCGGTAACTCGTTGGTACGCTGTTCTCTCGTGGCTCATCCTAATAGAGCCCGTGTTCGAATCCCAGGTAATTCTCTTGTGATTTTTCTTTCTCTCACGTCTCATTAAAGCGCTTTTTCTATGGTTTTTGTCGAGGTCTAATCCTACAAAACTGTGTTCCCTTACTTTACTGTACGAAAGCCTCCATGTTTCCTATTTATAAAAAGAAAAATGTTGCTGTAAACCTTGTACTTGTACGGTTAGACGGAAGTAGGCAGGACAATTTTACAAGAATAGGTAGGGAGGAAAAAGAAAAAAGAAATAAAAGATAACAATAAAGAGTATGAAGAATAAAGAGTATGAAGAATAAAGAGTATGAAGAATAAGGAGTATGAACAATGAAATGGTTATAGAAGAAAGCAAGAGAAATAACCTAATGTTTCTCTAATAGACTCTCTCACGTGTTCTGTGAGATAGTAACGGCCAGCACTCCCCTCTCTCTCTCTCTCTCTCTCTCTCTCTCTGTGACAGTTTTCGTAAACCAGGACCATACACCTCCGCCTAATCCTCCTCCTCCTCTCATATGGTTCTCCCCGTAAGAGGCGTGACCTGACTTAAGGATCAGGATCTGGATTTGCTGTGCTTCTCCAGGACGGTACGTTCTGCGGGGTAGCACACTTTTTGCGTACAATTAATTCTTTCTGGGAAGGCACCGTAACCCACTCCCAGACCGACACCTTGTTTGGTTTACATGGACAGCTCTGAGAAAATAAGAGAGACACAACAGCTGACATACAGTATGAGATAATGTGGTACAGGGAGAGGAGAACTAAACAAAGAAATACAGAAATAATCTAAAGGAGAGGAAAACTAAACAGAGAAATACAGAAATAATCTAAGGGAGAGGAGAACTAAACAGAGAAATACAGAAATAATCTAAGGGAGAGGAGAACTAAACAGAGAAGTACAGAAATAATCTAAGGGAGAGGAGAACTAAACAGAGAAATACAGAAATAATCTAAGGGAGAGGAGAACTAAACAGAGAAATACAGAAATAATCTAAGGGAAAGGAGAACTAAACAGAGAAGTACAGAAATAGTCTAACAGACGTGTACACATATATCACGGTGAGTCTAAACTTTGTCAAGTTCTTCGGTACCGTAATTTCGGTCAAGGTTCCTGTCTTACACCCTGTACTGGCGTTTGTACTGTCATGCTGACGTCATGTGTTGGGTCATTTTGAAAACCTGCATACCCGTTTTGAGGCAATGAATCGTGAGATAAGTGGTCAGCAGAAGGAAATACGGCGGACAGCAAGGTTGGCGTTCATGTCTTCCTGAGGTATTATTGGAAGAAAGGGCTGATTGGCTCTTCAGATGCTCGTGAAAATTGCAGCGTGGAACAGTTGATGACAATGCTTAAGGGAAGTGGTCCCCTGGACAATAAAACCACGTTAGGCTTGTCACAGTTGACTCGCTTAGCAGATGAACCCATTCTTTTCGAAGCAATTTCTTCTCAATCTTACGAAGCATACTCTGTGAATCCGTCACAATGACCCCATTAGCCACATCACGAGCGACCAGCCAATCCATTGCCGCCGACACGGCCTCGATTTCCATACGCATGCTTGACCTGGTGGGTTCGAAGACTCCCGAACCCTGTGCCACTGCTCTTCCACTGCGGAAGACAGCAAAAACCCCAACCACCTCTGCTGTTCCGGGTCACTGAGACATCTGTACATATTACCACGTCGAAAGACACACAGTGATGCTGGACGAGATCTTCAACCCACAGTTCAAATGCCCCCCTGTGCCCAATCTTCTGGGGACACCGGCATCAAAAGACAAGCCCAGGTCGGGACGCCCCTCAACTTAATGATGAACCCCAGCCCCAAGATGTTGAAGACAATCCCAGTACCCGTACCCGGCGCTTGTCAGCCCACCTGGGGGCCCTCTCACAGCGCCATAGCCAGCTCCGCTTCAGGTCAGCCCACCTGGGGGCCCTCTCACAGCGCCGTAGCCAGCTCCGCTTCAGGTCAACCCACCTGGGGGTCCTCTCACAGCGCCGTAGCCAGCTCTGCTTCAAGTGCAGGCAGCCTGGACTAGTCCCCCGCGACCTCACCCCCCCCCCCCAAGCATGTGCAGAGATGTCTGTAGCCAACTGTTGGCAAACTGACATGACAAAAGGTTTCTCGGTCGTATCCTCCCAGGGGATGAAAAGTGGATTCTCCTGCTGTACTCTAGCAGAGGTACCAAAGGCTCGAGCCAGGTCACGTGGCAGAGGAGGCTGTCGACGAGGCCGGTTCGAGAAATTCTTTTTTGCGTAGCTGTGAAACTCGTTGCAAGAACGTCAGGAACTTTTGACTCAACACAGTCATCTAAGAGACAAATGCAGAAATAATCTAACAGATATATTCAGAAATAATCTAACAGACAAATATACTCGACAGACATAACTTAACCTAATCATATAAAAAGTATGTAATAAACATAATGTAACAGACATATGCAGAAATAATGTAAAGGACAAATACAGACTTAATCTACCAGACAGGTATAGAAATAACCTAACAGAGAAATACAGAAAAAAAAAAAAAACTAACAGCCAACAATACAAAGGAAAGAAAGGATAAACTTGAATTAAACAGAGACAACATCGCAGGTAAAAGTTAATAAAGGAGAGTTCTTAAATAAAACTGTAGCCAACAAAACGGAAATGGATAAATAAAAAAAAAGTTCTGGACCGAGACAGCGTAAAACTTAAAGTAAAATAGAACTTTGTAAACAAGATCCAACTCTGAAACGCGACCACACAGGAAACGGAGATGTGGACTGAAATGCTTCCCCATAAGATTAAGTCTAAAAAGATATGCAACCAGTGGATAGGACCACCTTGTGCGAAGGAAGCTAAGGGCGTGTGTAATAATTAGAAGATTAAGGTAGAGAAAAAAAAGGAAGGAAGATTTGTAGAAATGAGGCAATGAACGTTGAAAGTCGAAATATTGCGTCAATTAACTTAGATATCGCCACCGGCCTCTGACAGATAAATGCGTCATCGAGATAAAGAGAAAATGCAGGTCGTGGAGATCTTTTGATCTTCAGGTAGCAATTGTTCACTCCGTCGAATTTATTAGTTTGCCGTAATTTCTCACGGCCAAATCCTGACAAAGTTGTCTCCGATAGAAAACTGATTATATAGCCCCATCATGGGTGGACGTCTTTGTTGCAGAGCTTCTCGTACCGAGTTTAAAGAAAACAATTTGTGCAGAAATAAATTACTGCAGACAACAGACAAAACAAATGAAGGAGAAACAGGTTGGCCTTAACTTGGCCGGAAATCTGGCGTACACGGGAGAATTGATTAAAACACTGAGCTAAAAGAAGAACTTGATGTGCAGCTGAAAGGAAACTCCAGAGTTCTAGGAAACAAAGATCTGAAATCAAAATAGAAGAAAAGAAACACGTTTTACTGGATAACCCGTGAAAGGGTATTTTACAGACAAAGTTCTATGGAGCACTTAACACAAGAGATCTGAATGATGGAATGACACAGATTTATCGAATAAATTACAAAAGCATGTACATTAACCAGAGACTGATAGAAAGTAGGTAAGATTACAAAATAGCAGGTCCATCAAATGAAATAAGATTACAAAATAGCAGGTCAACCAAATGAAATAAGATTACAAAATAGCAAGTCCAACAAATGAAATAAGATTACAAAACAGTAAGTCCAATAAATGAAATAAGATTACAAAATAGCAGGTCCAACAAATGAAATAACCACAAATGAAATAAGATTACAAAATAGAGGGTCCAAAAAATGAAATAACCACAAATGAAATAAGATTACAAAATAGCAGGTCCAACAAATAAATTAAGATTACAAATAGCAGGACCAACAAATGAAAAAAGATTACAAGACAATAGGTCCAACAAATGAAATAAGATTACAAAATAGCAGGTCTAACAAATGAAAAACCATTACAAAATAGCAGGTCCAACAAATGAAATAACCACACATGAAATAAGATTACAAAATAGCAGGTAAAAGTTAATAAAGGAGAGTTCTTAAATAAAACTGTAGCCAACAAAACGGAAATGGATAAATAAAAAAAAAGTTCTGGACCGAGACAGCGTAAAACTTAAAGTAAAATAGAACTTTGTAAACAAGATCCAACTCTGAAACGCGACCACACAGGAAACGAAGGTGTGGACTGAAATGCTTCCCCATAAGATTAAGTCTAAAAAGATATGCAACCAGTGGATAGGACCACCTTATGCGAAGGAAGCTAAGGGCGTGTGTAGTAATTAGAAGATTAAGGTAGAGAAAAAAAAGGAAGGAAGATTTGTAGAAATGAGGCAATGAACGTTGAAAGTCGAAATATTGCGTCAATTAACTTAGATATCGCCACCGGCCTCTGACAGATAAATGCGTCACCGAGATAAAGAGAAAATGCAGGTCGTGGAGATCTTTTGATCTTCAGGTAGCAATTGTTCACTCCGTCGAATTTATTAGTTTGCCGTAATTTCTCACGGACAAATCCTGACAAAGTTGTCTCCGATAGAAAACTGATTATATAGCCCCATCATGGGTGGACGTCTTTGTTGCAGAGCTTCTCGTACCGAGTTTAAAGAAAACAATTTGTGCAGAAATAAATTACTGCAGACAACAGACAAAACAAATGAAGGAGAAACAGGTCGGCCTTAGCTTGGCCGGAAATCTGGCGTACACGGGAGAATTGATTAAAACACTGAGCTAAAAGAAGAACTTGATGTGCAGCTGAAATGAAACTCCAGAGTTCTAGGAATCAAAGATCTGAAATCAAAATAGAAGAAAAGAAACACGTTTTACTCGATAACCTGTGAAAGGGTATTTTACAGACAAAGCTCTATGGAGCACTTAACAAAAGAGATCTGAATGATGGAATGACACATATTTATCGAATAAATTACAAAAACATGCACATTAACCAGAGACTGATAGAAAGTAGATAAGATTACAAAATAGCAAGTCCAACAAATGAAATAAGATTACAAAATAGCAGGTCCAAGAAATGAAAAAAGATTACAAAATAGCAGGTCCAACAAATGAAATATGATTACAAAATAGCATGTCCAACAAATGAAATATGATTACAAAATAGCATGTCCAACAAATGAAATAAGATTACAAAATAGCAGGTCCAACAAATGAAATAAGATTACAAAACAGCAAGTCCAATAAATGAAATAAGATTACAAAATAGTAGGTCCAACAAATGAAATAACCACAAATGAAATAAGATTACAAAATAGCAGGTCCAACAAATGAAAAAAGATTACAAAATAGCAGGTATATCACATAAGATAAGGTACAAATTAGCAGGTCTAACAAATAAGATAATATTACAAAATAGCAGGTCCAAAAAATAAAATAAAATTACATAATTTAATACCCAAAGATAAATCTTACACACAAAAACACCATAAAACTAAAAGAAAAAATTCATTATTTTTCCTATAATCTCATACTCCAATATGAGCATGGCGGGGCGCTCTCCTAAAGTAGTCGCTGGGAGACAAGGTCATATCGAAAGAAGAATTTAAACCAGAGTTCGAGAAACACCTCGCGCTGCATCTTAATAACAGAAATAGAAATAATTTAACTCAGCTATCGCATTTAACATGGCTGTACAGAAGAAAGAACAGTGTGAGATTATTCGTTTATTGACATCTGAAGGAAGTTCCCTAGCAGATATCCAGCATGGTAAATGCGTATGGTGGAACACATGTGTTCAAAGAATCGTGTCCTGCAGTGGGCAGTGCTGTGTCGAAGTGGCAAGGAGAAAGTGCTCGGCGATCCGTGCCCAGGTAAATCACACGTGGTTATCACGTCAGAGACAATACATACGTTTGAAGATTTAACAGTTGTCCGTGATTTTCTGCTGGGGAACTTCCTTAAGACGTCAGAAAATGAATAATATCACGCTATTTTTCCTTCGGTGCAAACATGTTGGTAGGCGAGCCGAGGCGTATTTCCTCCTGCATGACTTCTGTTAGCGTGATCTTGAACTCTGCAATAAATAACCAATGCGAGCTCCATTTTCAGACCGAACGACCTTCGCAATGACACTGATGACTATGAAGGCGGTGTCTTCCTCCCATAAATATGAGATTTAGCGGTCTCACCTCGTTTTTATTTGACTGATCCGTATACTTCATGCAAATTGGAAGACAGATGCCGTTGTGCACGTGACAAAATCTACCTCCTCTATACCGGTTTGGCTAGGGACGTTTCAATGAAATGACCTTAATTCATAACAGTCCTGGCTGACATATTTCAGACCACAGGTTCGACATCTCACATCACTTAAGAAGAACAATAAAAGTTGCAGTAACAATTAAGCCTCTTTTGAGTACTATTGAAATATTTAAATGTGCGCATCATGATGATGATGATGAGGGGTTGGTGAAGCGTGTACATGTTAAGTAGAACATCAAAATGGCCGGAACAGGGTCACCTACACAAATCTTGATGGCTGAATCGACCATCAGATTTATCACAACATAGCAGGTCCAACAAACGAAATAAGATTACAAAATAGCAGGTCCAACAAACGAAATAAGATTACAAAATAGCAGATCCAACAAATGAAAAAAGATTACAAAACAATAGGTACAACAAATGAAATAAGATTACAAAATAGCAGATCCAACAAACGAAATAAGATTACAAAATAGCAGGTCCAACAAATGAAAAAAGATTACAAAATAGCAGGTCCAACAAATGAAATAACCACAAATGAAATAAGATTACAAAATAGCAGATCCAACAAATGAAATAAGATTACAAAATAGCAGGTCCAACAAATGAAAAAAGATTACAAAATAGCAGGTCCAACAAATGAAATAACCACAAATGAAATAAGATTACAAAATAGCAGATCCAACAAACGAAATAAGATTACAAAATAGCAGGTCCAACAAATGAAAAAAGATTACAAAATAGCAGGTCCAACAAATGAAATAACCACAAATGAAATAAGATTACAAAATAGCAGATCCAACAAACGAAATAAGATTACAAAATAGCAGGTCCAACAAATGAAAAAAGATTACAAAATAGCAGGTCCAACAAATGAAATAACCACAAATGAAATAAGATTACAAAATAGCAGGTCTAACAAATGAAATAAGATTACAAAATAGCAGGTCTAACAAATAAGATAATATTACAAAATAGCAGGTCCAAAAAATAAAATAAAATTACAAAATGTAATACCCAAAGATAAATCTTACACAAAAAACCACCATAAAACTAAAAGAAAAAATTCATTATTTTTCCTATAATCTCATACTCCAATATGAGCATGGCGGGGCGCTCTTCTAAAGTAGTCGCTGGGAGACAATGTCATATCGAAAGAAGAATTTAAACCAGAGTTCGAGAAACACCTCGCGCTGCATCTTAATAACAGAAATAGAAATAATTTAACTCAGCTATCGCATTTAACACGGCTGTACAGAAGAAAGAACAGTGTGAGATTATTCGTTTATTGACATCTGAAGGAAGTTCCCTAGCAGATATCCAGCATGGTAAATGCTTATGGTGGAACACATGTGTTCAAAGAATCGTGTCATGCAGTGGGCAGTGCTATGTCGAAGTGGCAAGGAGAAAGTGCTCGACGATCCGCGCCAAGGTAAATCACTCGTGGTTATCACGTCAGAGACAATACATACGTTTGAAGATTTAACAGTTGTCCGTGATTTTCTGCTGGGGAACTTCCTTAAGACGTCAGAAAATTAATAATATCACGCTATTTTTCTTCGGTGCAAACATGTTGGTAGGCGAGCTGAGGCGTATTTCCTCCTGCATGACTTCTGTTAGCGTGATCTTCAACTCTGCAATAAATAACCAATGCGAGCTCCACTTTCGGACCGAACGACCTTCGCAATGACACTGGCTACTATGAAGGCGGTGTCTTCCTCCCATAAATACGAGATTTAGCGGTCTCACCTCGTTTTTATTTGACTGATCCGTATACTTCATGCAAATTAAAAGACAGATGCCGTTGTGCACTTGACAAAATCTACCTCCTCTATACCGGTTTGGCTAGGGACGTTTCAATGAAATGACCTTAATTCATAACAGTCCTGGCTGACATATTTCAGACCACAGGTTCGACATCTCACATCACTTAAGAAGAACAATAAAAGTTGCAGTAACAATTAAGCCTCTTTTGAGTACTATTGAAATATTTAAATGTGCGCATCATGATGATGATGATGAGGGGTTGGTGAAGCGTGTACATGTTAAGTAGAACATCAAAATGGCCGGAACAGGTTCACCTACACAAATCTTGATGGCTGAATAGACCATCAGATTTATCACAACAATCAAAGCTTCATTGGGCGAAGATACGTTCAAGGATGCTTGCGCTCTGTACACGACAATGCCGCATGGTCAGTAGACGTCCGCTATGTACACGACAATGCTGCATGATCAGTAGACGTCCGCTATGTACACGACAATGCTGCATGATCAGTAGACGTCCGCTATGTACACGACAATGCCACATGGTCAGTAGACGTCCGCTATGTACACAACAATGCCGCATGGTCAGTAGACGTCCGCTATGTACACGACAATGCCGCATGATCAGTAGACGTCCGCTATGTACACGACAATGTTGCATGATCAGTAGACGTCCGCTATGTACACGACAATGCCGCATGATCAGTAGACGTCCGCTATGTACACGACAATGCTGCATGGCCACCGGTAAATACAAAAAAACATCCACTCGGCTCCAGTGCTATATACATTCTCATCTTACTCCAGTCTCTTAGTGTCACACACATCCTCTTACTCCAGTCTCTTAGTGTCAAACATCTGCGCTTACTCCAGTCTCTTAGTGCCACACATCTTCTCTTACTCCAGTCTCTTAGTGTCACACATCTCCTCTTACTCCAGTCTCTTAGAGCCACACATCTTCTCTCACTCCAGTCTCTTAGTGCTATACATATTCTCTTACTCCAGTCAATTAGTGTCAAACATCTCCTCTCACTCCAGTCTCTTAGTGTCCAACATCTCCTCTTACTCCAGTCTCTTAGTGCCACACATCTTCTCTTACTCCAGTCTCTTAGTGTCACACATCTGCTCTTACTCCAGTCTCTCAGTGTCACACATCTCCTCTTACTCCAGTCTCTCAGTGTCACACATCTCCTCTCACTCCAGTCTCTCAGTGTCAAACATCTCCTCTCACTCCAGTCTCTCAGTGTCAAACATCTCCTCTCACTCCAGTCTCTCAGTGTCAAACATCTCCTCTCACTCCAGTCTCTCAGTGTCAAACATATCCTCTCACTCCAGTCTCTTAGTGTCACTCATCTGTACTCCTACACAATCTCCCAGTACGCAGATATTAATCATTTGCGCAAAATATCCGAGCTTCTAGACCTAAGACACATAACGTAACACCAGCTTAAGGGCCTTGCGTAACTTGACCAGGGTTGTTTCGACCCAGCTATTTAATAACTACTTCATTAAAACTCTACGTCATGTAAATTTTCTGTAAAAGATGATTATGTTAGTAAAATCTGAATAGACATTAAAGACGAAATTCCAAGAACCGGCATTTAAAAAAATATCTTATATAGAATTATTATCACATGCAATCAGGTCTTTAGGGCAGTGTTTCCCAACTTTTTTAACACCTGAGAACCACACTTCGTACTTTATACATATTGTCGACCATCACCTTCTGTCTATGTAATATCGTCGTGCCATGAATTTTTTTGTTATTCACTAGACTGAACTTAATACTGATTTCATAATGTTCCGTGGACCACAGATTGGGGAACACTGCTGAAGGGAATACAAGAGTGCCCATGTTAACTCTCTGCACATCAAAAGGTTACGTGGTCCGTAAAGTCTCTTTGATGCTCCAGGAGGTAAGTGCCCAACACCCCCGCACTTAGAATGAGAATTTGTACCCGAACTTCAGATTTCCTGAGAGATAGGGGAAATGACAGCAACGGTAAAACTATTCCAGTACGGAGAGGAGACAGGTGTCTTGTTCAGTTTTACACAGAGAGAGAGAGAGAGAGGGAGAGGGAAAGAGAGAGGGAGAGAGAGGGAGGGAGGGACAGAGAGGGAGAGAGAGAGGGAGGAGGGATGGAGAGAGAGAGGGAGAAAGAGAGAGAAGGAGGGAGAGAGAGGGAGAAAGAGAGGGAGGGAGGGAGGGTTGGAGAGAGAGAGGGAGAGAGAGGGAGGGAGAGAGAGAGGGAGAAAGAGAGGGAGGGAGGGTTGGAGAGAGAGAGAGAGGGAAGGAGAGAGAGAGGGAGAAAGAGAGGGAGGGAGAGGGAGAGAGGGAGAAAGAGAGAGAGGAAGAAAGAGAGGGAAAGAGAGGAAGAGGGAGAGAGGGGGAGAGAGGGAGGGGGAGGGAGAGGGAGGGAGGGGGAGAGAGAGAGGGAGAGAGAGGGAGGGAGAGGGAGAGAGAGAGAGGGAGATACAGAGAGAGAAAGAGAGAGAGAAGCGGGCAGAAAGTAAGACGAGCACTTATAAACAAAGAACATCCAACAATACAATAATTCGGCGAAAACCCTTTCAAAGATCACTCACACAAACAACACAACATGTAAAAACAAGAGAAATATGTGAACAATTAAACACTTAGCCTTTTACTCTCTCTCTCTCTCTGAACCTTGTGCCCAGGGCACATGGGGCTTCCGCAAGGGTTTTCCACAAATGCCTGTCCTTTGCCTTTTTTGTCTGCTCTTGCCCAGGTGAGCCCTCTATTGCTCAACATCCTTTCTGTTGTTCTTCTCCATGTCTCTTTTGGTCTACCCTTACTTCTGCTCCCCTGTGGTGTCCATCTTAGTGCTATTTTTGGTAGTGAGTTGTCAGTCATTCGGAGCACATGTCCCAACCATCGCCAGCGTCTTTCCTCAATAATTGTTGTCAGTGGTTTCATCTGCATTTCTGCTAATAAAATGTTATTTCTTATGGTGTTCGGCCAAAATATTTTTTTAATTCTTCGTAAACATTTAGTCTGGAAAGAGTAGCCTTTTACTACTGACAGAAAAACAATGCCAGGAGCCGACTGCAATAGTGACCATGACCCACTCTGTGGAAAAATTAGAATAAAGCTACAGAAAGCAGGCAGAAAAGTGAGAAACATCAAACTGAGTACAGAACTCCTTAAAAACGACCAAGAACTGGGAGAACAATACTAAGTTATTATAACAAATAGATACAATGCAGTATCAAAGATGAAGAGTATAGATGAAAAATGGGTAATGTTAAGAGATTCTATCCACCAAACTGTTAAGGAGATAAACCACCGAAAAAAGAAGCCCCTAAAAATAAGTGGATGACAGACGACATCTTAGGACTGATGGACAAGAGGAGGAGGTGTAAAAATAACCAAGAAAAATATAGCAAGATAAATAAAAGCAACTGGGCCTTATAATATAACAGTAGAAGAAATAGAGGCGCTAGAGGAGACAGGAATAAAAATAATAACCAAGTTACTGAATGATATTTACAACAATGGTTATATGCCCATTGACCTGATCAAATCAACGTTTATAGCACTACCAAAGAAACCAGGTGCAAAGAAATGTGATGACCACCGGACTGTCAGCCTCTCATGTCACATAACGAAGCTACTTCTGAGAATCATTATGAGAAGAACAAGGAAAAAGATAAAAGTGGAAATAACAGATGAACTGTTAGGATTTGTTGAAGGAAAGGGAACACACAATGCCATTTATGCTTTACGAACACTAACAGAAAGAGCTTTAGAAGTACAGAAAGATCTCTACTTATGCTTCATCGATTACACCAAGGCATTTGACAAGGTGAAACATAACGAAATTATTAAAATGCTTGAAGACATCAATATAGACGGCAAAGACCTGAGGATTGTAAAACGTCTATACTGGCAGCAAGAAACACCAATTTGAGTTGAAAATAGAACTGGAAAATATCAACCTTTAGAACAAGGGGTGCGACAAGGATGTGTACTATCTCCAGACCTTTTTTCTCTGTATAGCGAGAATATTCTAAGAAAGATCATCACAGAACCAGGCATAAAAATTGGAGGATACAATATTAATAACCTTCGGTATGCTGACGACACAGTAGTGATAGCTGAGAACCAACAAGACCTGCAAAATCTCTTGGATAAAGTCGCCAAAGAAAGTGAACAAAAAGGCCTTACTTTGAACATCAAAAAGACAGAGACTATGGTTATATCTAAGAAATAGAATCCACCAGCATGCAGTATTAAATTAAACGGAACTATTCTAAAGCAGGTGCAGAAATTCAAATACCTTGGAGCAGTAATAACTTCAAATGGGAAATGCAGAGCAGAAATTAGGAACAGAATAGGCCAAGCAAAGACTGCTTTTCAGAGAATGAGAAACATATTATGCAACACATCCTTATCAATGAATGTTAGAAAACGAGTCCTAAAATGCTATATTGAACCTATCTTGTTATATGGAAGTGAATCATGGACAATAGGCAAGTCTGCACAAAAATCATTGGAAGCAGCAGAAATGTGATGTAATAGAAGAATGTTGCGAATCCCCTGGAAAGCAAAAATAACTAATGGAGAATGTATGAGAAGAGCTGGAAAGACAAAAAAATCTTGTCAAAAAGATAAGAGAGAGACAATATACTTTCATAGGACATGCAATGAGAAGAGGGGGCATTGAAAATATTATAACAACAGGAAAAATAGAAGGAAGAAGATCAAGAGGAAGACCAAGAGAAATGATACCGGACAGTGTGACGGGATGGTGTGAGAGGAGATCACCAACTGAGCTGATGGCCTGCATGAAGGATCGTATACTCTGGAGAAGCATAATAGCCAACGCCAGTCGGCACGGCACCTGTTGATGATGGTGCGCCTTTTTTGTATCATCCTTGCAAGAAAAACGGGCACAAAATACTCCAAGATAGACATGGACGCCTGCTTCTATGTGCTTACCAACATCTATTTCGGAGCATTTTGTGCCCCGCTTTCTTAAAAGGATAGTATCAAACAAAAAAAGTAAGCTAAGTGTTTAATTTTTTACCTATTTTCCTTACTGCGTTGTTTTTGTATGTGATTCACGAAGAAGGCTTTGGCCGAAATATTGGATTCATATATACGTTCTCATCTTGCTTTCTCCCATTCTTTTTTCTGCCCCCTTTCCTCACTCTCACAATCTTTCTGTAGCTGAACCATACGCCTCCCTCTACCTTCACATACCCTGCTCAGTTGCTAGTTTTTGTTTTCATGTCGTTACCTATCAGTAGTCGCTTCATCAAATCTTACAGCTGCACTAATATATGTAAGCCAGGTTTTAGACGCGTTAAATAACATTACCACGCGTTAAGCAACATTAACATGCGTTATGTAACATTAAAATCTCCCGTCTATAACGTAAAATGTGTGCAGACATTACTGTGACATGTCCACGAGTACTGTCTTGAGGAGAAAAGACTGCACCCGCTTCAGAATATAGACCCCATCGACATCAATCCTCGAGACAATTGTACTTACCTCATACCTCACACCACAGAAGGTCGATTCTTCATTCAGATCAAAACTCACATACCAAAAGGAGGTGAAAGATCAGGACAGCCCCTTTCCCTGCCAAGTAAAAACAAAAAAAAAAAAAAATCCCTTTAAAAATACTGAAAGGAAGGCGAGCATACGCTGCATGGAAGAAGTAACGACCCTATAAATCGGTCTCACAAGCGTCGTGCTATGGGAGAAAATCTTACGGAGCAGTGAAGGCAGTTATTATGCAGATCACATATTCTGAGCTACAAAAAAGACACTTCGCCATATTTTAATACCTTGGAGCAGTAATAACTTCAGATGGGAAATGCAGAGCAGAAATTAGGAACAGAATAGGCCAAGCAAAGACTGCTTTTCAGAGAATGAGAAACATATTAGCCAACACATCCTTATCAATCAATGTTAGAAAACGAGTCCTAAAATGCTATATTGAACCTATCTTGTTATATGGAAGTGAATCATGGACAATAGGCAAGTCTGCACAAAAATCATTGGAAGCAGCAGAAATGTGGTTTATTAGAAGAATGTTGTGAATCCCATGGACAGCAAAAATAACTAATGAAGAATGTATGAGAAGAGCTGGAAAGACAAAAAAATCTTGTCAAAAAGATAAGAGAGAGACAATGTACTTTCATAGGACATGCAATGAGAAGAGGGGGCATTGAAAATATTATAACAACAGGAAAAATAGAAGGAAGAAGATCAAGAGGAGGACCAAGAGAAATGATACCGGACAGTGTGACGGGATGGTGTGAGAGGAGATCACCAACTGAGCTGATGGCCTGCATGAAGGATCGGGTACTCTGGAGAAGCATAATAGCCAACGCCAGTCGGCACGGCACCTGATGATGATGATGATCCTTTTTTTTTTGTATCATCCTTGCAAGAAAAACGGGCACAAAATACTCCAAGATAGACATGGACGCCTGCTTCCATGTGCTTACCAACATCTATTTCGGAGCATTTTGTGCCCCGCTTTCTTAAAAGGATAGTATCAAACAAAAAAAGTAAGCTAAGTGTTTAATTCTTCACCTATTTTCCTTACTGCGTTGTTTTTGTATGTGATTCACGAAGAAGGCTTTGGCCGAAATATTGGATTCATATATACGTTCTCATCTTGCTTTCTCCCATTCTTTTTTCTGCCCCCTTTCCTCACTCTCACAATCTTTCTGTAGCTGAACCATACGCCTCCCTCTACCTTCACATACCCTGCTCAGTTGCTAGTTTTTGTTTTCATGTCGTTACCTATCAGTAGTCGCTTCATCAAATCTTACAGCTGCACTAATATATGTAAGCCAGGTTTTAGACGCGTTAAATAACATTACCACGCGTTAAGCAACATTAACATGCGTTATGTAACATTAAAATCTCCCGTCTATAACGTAAAATGTGTGCAGACATTACTGTGACATGTCCACGAGTACTGTCTTGAGGAGAAAAGACTGCACCCGCTTCAGAATATAGACCCCATCGACATAAATCCTCGAGACAATTGTACTTACCTCATACCTCACACCACAGAAGGTCGATTCTTCATTCAGATCAAAACTCACATACCAAAATGAGGTGAAAGATCAGGACAGCCCCCTTCCCTGCCAAGTAAAAACAACAAAAAAAAAAATCCCTTTTAAAATACTGAAAGGAAGGCGAGCATACGCTGCATGGAAGAAGTAACGACCCTATAAATCGGTCTCACAAGCGTCGTGCTATGGGAGAAAATCGTACGGAGCAGTGAAGGCAGTTATTATGCAGATCACATATTCTGAGCTACAAAAAAGACACTTCGCCATATTTTAATACTCTCAGCAACTCTGAAAATCTTTCAAGACGTTCGTAAAAAATCCGGCAAATCTTTCAGATTCTGGAAGTCAAGACACGTTTATTGGGAAAGCAATATTCGTTTCAGTCATGTTTCTCTCCAAAGAAGGGAAAAAAAAATGCAATTCTTTGTGTGCTCCCAAAACACTACTGTTATCAATGTTTTTTATGGTATCTGAATTTATGACTTCAAAACACCTTTCTGTACTCATTTTGTTGTATGTGTGTTATTTGTGTCATAAATGAACTAGCATGCCTTTTTTGTATCGGAAATGACATCTTAAAACCACCACTGGCACACACATTTTGTTGCATCTTACAAACATCACTGGCACACACATTTTGTTGCATCTTACAAACATCACTGGCACACACATTTTGTTGCATCTTACAAACATAACTGGCACACACATTTTGTTGCATCTTCCAAACATCACTGGCACACATTCTTTGTTTTCAACATAGTGCTTCATGTTTCAAAACTCCAGTGGCAAACGAATGTTCTTGCAAGTAATGTTGTGGTTAAGATCTTGTAAAAACTGCTATCATATCACACGGACTGTTGCTTTCAGTGGTTATGTTGTAGCTTTTGGTTTCTATTTTGTAGCGTTCAGTTTCAATTTGCAGCTTTCAATGCTTATCATGTAACTTTCATTGTTTATTGTATGCATTCTAGTGTTATCTGGTAGCTTTCAGTGCTAATAATTTGACTGTCTCAGCCTATCTTGTAACATTCAGTATATTTTTTGCAGCTTTCAGTATATATTTTAAAGCTTTCAGTGTCTGTTTTTCTGCTTTCAGTAGTTATCTTGTATCTTTCATGGTTTATCACGTGGCTTTCAGCAGTTATCTTTCAGTCGTTATCTTATAACTTTCTGTGGTTATCTTGTAACTTTATTGATCATATTGTAACTTTCAGTGGTTATCTTGTAATTTCCAGGCGTTAACTTGTGAATTTCAGGGGGTATCCTGTAATTTTTTTGTGTGGTTGTCTTGTAACTTTCTGTGATTATCTTGCAATTTTTTAAAGTTATCCTATAACTTTCTTTGGCTATCTCGTAAAGTTATCCTATAACTTTCTTTGGCTATCTTGTAAATCCAGTGGTTATATTGTAACTTAAGTGTTTATTTTGCAACTTTCAGTAGTTATCCTGTAACTCTCAGTGGTTATCTTGGATCCCCGGATATTATCCGTGAACCAGCTTCTCAGTATGGTTCACCAACATGCTAAAACATATCAGTCTGTCTAGCTGGCTGCCTGTCTCAGTTTCCGTGCGCTTGTCTATGTATGTACATAGGACTTTCGTCCCGTAGTTACAGTCATTACATCTCATCTTTCTGCTTGTGAGCCACAGTCATCGAGCTACTTCCAGGTCCACACAAAAGTGTCCTGTAGATAAATGATTTCTCTGGTTTTAGTACTCCATTTTCATTTGTGTGTGTGTGTGCGTGTATGTGTGTGTGTGTGTGTGTGTGTGTGCGTGCGTGCGTGCGTGTGTGTGTGTGTGTGTGCGTGCGTGCGTGCGTGTGTGTGTGTGTGTGGCAGAAAACACTTGATGGGGAAACTACTGCTAAACAGACTCCTGGACGGACGGTGCGGCATTGGGGTCCACGTCTGGGGTCTGTTTAATTTTATACATTTTTTTTTCTCTTGACTGATTTCTCCATTCTTGTCACGCTGAAGATAATGTAAATGGGGCTGTTTATGAGACTTCATGACTTCTCTCTGTCTCTGTCTCTCTGTGTCTCTGTGTCTCTCTGTCTGTCTCTCTGATATCTAAAATAGAGAGAAAACTTTATGACAAAGGCAGAACTTTATTCGATCTTGCTTGCCCGTTCTTTACCCTTTAGAAATAAGAATCAATCAATCAATCAGTCGATCAATAAATCAGTCTTAGACAAGTTTGATGTTTTTTTTCTTAAATAAAGTATAGCCAGAATTTGACTTCATTATAACCGATTTTTAAAAAAAATGTTCATTAAAAAAGTGTAGACCTGTACTCGGGAACATGAATGGAACACTGCTGAGCACGTAAGGAGAAGGTTCAAAGTTCAAAATCGGAATCCGGCGTCACTGCATTCAGATCAACCCTCATATATGCTCCCCTGAACGCCGAAGCATCAAGAGCGTGTTTAGTAGCAGTTCCCATCAAGTGCTTCCTGCCACACAGTTCAGCTTTCCTACCAACGTCCTTGATTTGTCCTAACACCAGCAGTCGCTTCACAGCTACGTTCTTCTTCCTTACCACTCTTCATTACCCCCGCAGTCTTTCCAACACGGCTTTAGCAATGTCCCCCCTTGTCCATTGTCGGTCTGCCATTTATTTTTGCCTGTCCAGCAGGCCTGCGGGCCATGTATGCGGGATAAACCGCACGCCCTGGACGATAAGGCCACGTTAGCCTCCTCACAGTTGACTCCACCTTAGCCTCCTCGCAGTTGACTCCACCTTAGCCTCTTCACAGTTGACTCCACGTTAGCCTCCTCACAGTTGACTACACGTTAGCCTCCTCACAGTTGACTACACGTTAGCCTCCTCACAGTTGACTCCACGTTAGCCTCCTCACAGTTGACTACACGTTAGCCTCCTCACAGTTGACTGCACGTTAGCCTCCTCACAGTTGAATGACTTAACAGATGAACCCATTCTTTTCACAGCAATTTTTTCCCCTCAATCTTAGGAAGTAAGAATCTCCGTGAATCCGTCACAATGACGCCATGAACTACATCGACAAGACTTCTCCTTGAGATTGTAACCACAGTGACGCCATGAACTACATCGATAAGACTTCTCCTTGAGATTGTAGTCACAGTGACGCCATCAACTACATCAACAAGACTTCTCCTTGAGATTGTAATCACAGTGACGCCATGAACTACATCAACAAGACTTTTCCTTGAGATTGTAGTCACAGTGACGCCATGAACTACATCATGGGCAACTACACCAACAAGACTTCTCCTTGTGTTAGTAGTCACAATGACGCCATGAACTCCACCAACAAGACTTCTCCTTGAGATAATAATCACAGTGACGCCATGAACTACATCATGGGCAACTACACCAATAAGACTTCTCCTTGAGATAGTAGTCACAATGACGCCATGGACTCCACCAACAAGACTTCTCCTTGAGATAATAATCACAATGACGCCATGGACTCCACCAACAAGACTTCTCCTTGAGATAGTAGTCACAATGACGCCGTGAACTGCTACGCAAAGAGAAGTCTTGCTGATGACTGGATACACGAAGATAACCTATCTCTTGTTCCGGATAGATGCTAACATTAAAATTAAGGAGACGGAAGATTGTAAGAGAAGTCTGCTGACGGTGGGGGAGTGGTCCAGCCACATTGCTGTGGTTATTTTAACATCTCGTGTACATTTATGTGGTTAACATCTCATGTATCACGTTTCCGTAGTTATTTTAACATCTCGAGTATCAACTTCTGCGTAGCCTGGTTTAGTACAAATCTTGTTTCAGGCGCGAATTTTCTGAACAAAGAAACAGATAACCCTCTTCCTCAGAGCTGACATGGTCTTTAGTGGGCAAGATAAATGATTCAGAAACATTGCTCTGGAAGGTCTGCGCGTTCTGCATCAAAACACATCAATCTCCTTGAGGACAAGGAATTATTTTATCAGCGACTGCGACATTTCGTGGGTTTCTTTTTTTTTAAAAATTAACTTGAGGAAAATCCTTCTCGTTGTTGTTGAACATTATATTCATGTCTGGAGGATGTTCAGAGAAAAAGCAGGCCTTGTTACAATGAACATTGTTTTGATTTTATTAAGATTACTCGTAATTCCTGTTACGGATTTATCTTTCCAGTTATAGTCTATCTAGTTTTTGCTGTTAGGTCCAGTTATAGTCTGTCTAGTTTTTGCTGCTAATTCCTCTTGTTTTTGTTTCCTTCGGAAACCATAACCCAATTTATTTCTTATACAACCCGTGTCATCGATCATCTGAACCACTGGTTCTTAAACTGGGGTCCTTGAACCCAAAGGGATCCAGGAAAGAATTTGGGTTGTTCACGGACCAACAAATGGTTTAGCTCGAGTTCTTAGCATCATGTCAGTTGTATTTCTTGCTTTATGTAATGAGGGACCCATAGATATTTTCAGTGAGGAATAGTGGGCCACAGTCTTTAGGCCGGAAAGATGGCCCACAATTGATTTTAGGCTGGAAGAGTGCTCCAAGACCAACCCCCCCTCTCTCTCTCTCTCCGCCCCTTGACATGGACATCCTGACAAATAAACAGGGCGTTTTCTGATGAGCAGTTAAAACTGCCTGGATTAATGATAATCCCGGATTTATGTTCATCTGTGTCTACTATTAGCCCACATTTCTACTTGTCTGCGTCTGCCATTAGGCTAAATATCTACTTGTCTGCGTCTGCCATTAGCCAAAATTTCTACTTGTCAGTGTTTACTAGTGGCACAAATGTCTATTCATCTGCTTCCCCGACAAGTCCATTGTTTCCTGTTCTCTGCTCGTACCCAGTCACTGGCATTATGAATATACCTCTACATACTTTCATCCTCATGCTAAAGATTACACCCTTTCACTAACCTCCAGGTGGCCGTGGGATTACAACACCGGTTTTTCATTCTGGACATTCGGGTTCGAATTTCGGTGAGGTCCGAAATTTTGTCTGTCAAAAATAAAACCCAGCCTGCGGACTTCGCGGCACCTGCTCTAGACAAGGGGCCACTAATTCCTCAGACTCATGTACTCTATCCCCCTCCCCCAACCCCCCACCCCTCTCTCCTCAGCGGAAGCTGGTAAATCTGCATTTACTGTGAAACGATATTTTCGTTCTATTTAGTAAGACGCTGGATCATTTCCCCTACCCTGGCTACTCCGGAAGTTACTCTAATCTCTGTGTTCCGCGCATCCTATAGCGCACTTTCCGGAAGTCCGCTCTCCCAAACTTTCTTCCACGTAGAATCCGCTTCAGTTTCTGTTATTCTAATCATTGCCTACATGTGCTTCACTGATACAACCTTGTGAATCTTGGTCAAGGTTAGTGTAGTTTAGTGCTCCCATGGTCCAAACGTTGGCATATTTATTATACCAATTATCGCATCCACTATTTTACGCAGGCTTGAAGTCTTTCATTGACCTCCCGCCATGTTGGTGGCTGCAAGTTAATAGTAAGTCGATACGCCCACGCCGAGGAATCGATTATATAATCTGTACTGCATTTATAAAGAATTCTGGATGAGTGTATGTATCGATTCTGCAGCTGTACGCTTCATGTTCCGATATCGTTAGTCGTTACCAGATTTACAGGTCTTTATATCAAGGATATTTTTAGTACGTTTTGAATGTAGGTCATTATCATCATCTTGTGCCGTTCTCTCATTGTACATTTAGTGTATTGGTTTTTAGCCTCTTCTCCTTCTTGTATAGCTATCTTCTTTCATTTATATCTAATTCCCGCTTTTACTTTCCTCCAATACTTATTCTTATACCTCTCTCCATCCTTCGTTGTCTCTCTTCTCTCTCTCTCTCTCCCATTTTTAGTAAGCTTTCTACCATTCCTCCATTGTTTCTCTTGATCGCTATCTATCTATCTATATCTATCTATCTATCTATCTATCTATCTATCTATCTATCTATCTATCTGTCTGTCTGTCTTTCTGCCTGTCTGTCTGTCTGTCTGTCTTTTAAACTTCACTCCCCATCTCTGATTTCCCTCCATAACTTCCTCTCTTTGCCTTGCCCTCTTTTTTGCTTTCACTTTCCACATCTCTCACTCCCACTCCCACTCTCTCTCTCTCACTCTCTCTTACTCCCACTCTCTCTCAGTCTCACTCTCTCTCGCTTCCTCTCTCTCACTCTCTCTCTCTCAGTCTCGCTCCCTCTCTCTCACTCTTTCTCGCTCTCTCTCACTCTCTCACTCTCTCACACACTCTCTCTCATTCGCACTCTCTCTCTCAGTCTCACCCTCACTCGCTCTCTCTCTCACTCTCACTCACTCTCTCTCTCGCTCTCTCTCTCTCTCCCTCTCAGTTTTACAACACTCTATCCTAACTATTTCTTTCCTTCATTGCTCACCTTCTTTTCTTCTTTCTCTCTCTCTCTCACTCCCACTATCTCTCTGTCTCACTCTCTCTCGCTCCCTCTCTCTTACTCTCTCTCAGTCTCACTCTCTCTCTCGCTTCCTCTCTTTCACTCTTTCTCGCTCTCTCTCACTCTCTCACACTCTCTCTCTCATTCCCACTCTCTCTCTCAGTCTCACCCTCACTCGCTCTCTCTCTCTCACTCTCTCTCTCACTCTCTCTCTCACTCATTCTCTCTCTCGCTCTCTCTCTCTCCCTCTCAGTTTTACAACACTCTATCCTAACTATTTCTTTCCTTCATTGCTCACCTTCTTTTCTTCTTTCTCTCTCTCTCACTCCCACTCTCTCTCAGTCTCACTCTCTCTCGCTCCCTCTCTCTCACTCTCTCTCTCTCTCAGTCTCACTCTCTCTCTCGCTCGCTCCCTCTCTCTCACTCTTTCTCGCTCTCTCTCACTCTCTCTCACTGTCTCTCATTCCCACTCTCTCTCTCAGTCTCACTCTCTCTCGCTCTCTCTCTCACTCTCTCTCTCACTCTCTCTCTCGCTCTCTCTCTCTCTTCCTCTCAGTTTTACAACACTCTATCTTAACTATTTCTTTCTTTCATTCCTCACCTTCTTTTCCTTCATTCTCTCTCTCTCTCTCTCCTTCACAATTTCTTACCTTTAGTCTTATTTCCTTCTTTCTCTCACCTCTCCCTGCTTCCCTCAATCTTTTCAGAGCTCTCTGTCTCGCTGTCCCTCTCTCTGTCTCTCTCTCTCCCTCATATTCTCCCTCCGTCATTTTCTCAGACCCTCATTTCCCTCCCTTTCTCTGCCTCTTGCTCTCTCTCATACCTCAGTAACATAAGTTGTCTCTTTTTAGTATTTTGGAGAAAGCAACCGGTTGTAACTTTCTTCATTTTTTTTTTGTTTTGTGTTTTTTTTGCCTTCAACTTTTCCATGAAAATAATTGTCAGTAAACTCTTATTCTTCATGCCTACGCAAAATAACTCACTTATCTTTCCACAAAGTTTTATTTTTAATGATTTCTATTTTCAGTTTCTAAACATTTTTATCAATTTGTCATCTTTCTTTTCTCTGAATCATCCACGAATGATACATTTCTGAGCCAAAATGTTCTTGTTTATTTTATAGCGACATCTTTCGGTCAGTTAGGGAAAAGGTCTTCTGAAAGTAAGAACTCAGTTCATAATCTTGGTTCTATCTTCCTATCTGTCTTCCTTCATTGTAAGTACTTACTAATACACACTATGTAGTCTTATAACTCTGTTTGTTACGGCTAGCAAGTACATACTAATACACACTATAGTCTTATAACTCTGTTTGTTACGGCTAGCAAGTACATACTAATACACACTCTATAGTCTCATAACTCTGTTTGTTACGGCTAGCAAGTACATACTAATACATACTCTATAGTCTTATAACTCTGTTTGTTACGGCTAGCAAGTACATACTAATATACTCTATAGTCTTATAACTCTGTGTGTTACGCAAGGAAGTACATACTAATACACACTCTATAGTCTCATAACTCTGTTTGTTACGGCTAGCAAGTACATACTAATATACTCTATAGTCTTATAACTCTGAGTGTTACGCAAGGAAGTACATACTAATACACACTCTATAGTCTTATAACTCTGTTACGGCTAGCAAGTACATACTAATATACTCTATAGTCTTATAACTCTGAGTGTTACGGCAAGGAAGTACACACTAATACACACTCTGTAGTCTTATAACTCTGTTTGTTACGGCTAGCAAGTACATACTAATATACTCTATAGTCTTATAACTCTGTTTGTTACGGCTAGCAAGTACATACTAATATACTCTATAGTCTTATAACTCTGTGTGTTACGCAAGGAAGTACATACTAATACACACTCTATAGTCTCATAACTCTGTTTGTTACGGCTAGCAAGTACATACTAATATACTCTATAGTCTTATAACTCTGAGTGTTACGCAAGGAAGTACATACTAATACACACTCTATAGTCTTATAACTCTGTTACGGCTAGCAAGTACATACTAATATACTCTATAGTCTTATAACTCTGAGTGTTACGCAAGGAAGTACATACTAATACAACCTCTATGGTCTTGTAACTCTGTTTGTTACGGCTACCAGGTACATAATAATCTATACTATATAGTCGTATAACTCTGTTACAGCTACCAAGTACAAAGTAACGCATACTCTAAGTCAATGTTTCTCAACATTTCTTGCCCTACACACCCTTTTCACCAAACGTCAAGATGTCATTTCAGCACTCCTCCCTACACCCCCCCCCTCCCAGGCTAGAAGCCCCTTTCCTTTTCCAAGACTGATTGACTCACAAGTTCAGTTCAGATAATATACCTAAGTTCTAGTCAGTCTGTTGTTCCGTCTTCCTATCTGTGGTTCCATCTTCCTTATTGTCAGTTTGTGGTTCCATCTTCCTTATTGTCAGTTTGTGGTTCCATCTTTCTTACTGTCAGTCTGTGGTTCCATCTTCCTTATTGTCAGTCTGTGGTTCCATCTTCCTTATTGTCAGTCTGTGGTTCCATCTTCATCTCTGTCAGTCTGTGGTTCTATCTTCATCTCTGTCAGTCTGTGGTTCCATCTTCATCTCTGTCAGTCTGTGGTTCAGTCTTTCTCCCTGTCAGTCTGTGGTTGAATCTTCCTCTCTGTCAGTCTGTGGTTCCATCTTCATCTCTGTCAGTCTGTGGTTCCATCTTCATCTCTGTCAGTCTGTGGTTCCATCTTCCTCTCTGTCGGTCTGTGGTTCCATCTTCATCTCTGTCAGTCTGTGGTTCCATCTTCATCTCTGTCGGTCTGTGGTTCCATCTTCATCTCTGTCAGTCTGTGGTTCCATCTTCCTCTCTGTCGGTCTGTGGTTCCATCTTCATCTCTGTCAGTCTGTGGTTCCATCTTCATCTCTGTCAGTCTGTGGTTCCATCTTCATCTCTGTCAGTCTGTGGTTCCATCTTCATCTCTGTCAGTCTGTGGTTCAACCTTCCTCTCTGTCAGTCTGTGGTTCTATCTTCATCTCTGTCAGTCTGTGGTTCCACCTTCCTCTCTGTCAGTCTGTGGTTCTATCTTCCTCTCTGTCAGTCTGTGGTTCCATCTTCCTCTCTCAGTCTGTGGTTCCACCTTCCTCTCTGTCAGTCTGTGGTTCTATCTTCCTCTCTGTCAGTCTGTGGTTCTATCTTCCTCTCTGTCAGTCTGTGGTTCTATCTTCCTCTCTGTCAGTCTGTGGTTCTATCTTCCTCTCTGTCAGTCTGTGGTTCTATCTTCCTCTCTGTCAGTCTGTGGTTCCATCTTCCTCTCTGTCAGTCTGTGGTTCCATCTTCCTCTCTGTCAGTCTGTGGTTCCACCTTCCTCTCTGTCAGTCTGTGGTTCTATCTTCCTCGCTGAAAACTTAAAATTTCAGCCCGTGGGTTGGGGAGGAGAGTGGAAAGAATTTCCCCACCCCTCCCCTTGTTAACATCCCCCTGCTTCGAATATTACGGTTAACAAGTACATACTAATACACACTCTAAATGTTACATGTAACGAGTACATACTAATACACATTCTAAATGTTACAGTTAACAAATACCTACTAATACATATCTAAATGTAGCATTTAACAGCTACATTCCAATGCACATTCTATATGTTACGGTTAACAGTTACATTCTAATGCACATTCTATATGTTACGGTTAACACGTATATACCAGAGTAAACTATGCGTCTATTATCACAAGCACATCACAATGCCTCAGTAGTGGTTACGAATATAAACGTTTTGTTTTCGTGTACAAGAATGTACCAAGTATCACGTTATGTCGCTTATATTAGCTCAAACAAGAATAATCATTACAGAGGTCATTAACGGAGATAGAGACAGACAGAGACAATGGCGGGATAGACCAAGAGACAGACAGAGACAATGGCGGCGTGACAGCCTGCAAGAAGACCTACAAGCCCTCAGAGTGGACGACTGGCAGGAGAAGACTAAGAACAGAGAGGGATGGAGACAACTGGCAGGAGAAGACTAAGAACAGAGAGGGATGGAGACAACTGGCAGGAGAAGACTAAGAACAGAGAGGGATGGAGACAACTGGCAGGAGAAGACTAAGAACAGAGAGGGATGGAGACAACTGGCAGGAGACGACTAAGAACAGAGAGGGATGGAGACAACTGGCAGGAGAAGACTAAGAACAGAGAGGGATGGAGACAACTGGTAGGAGAAGACTAAGAACAGAGAGGGATGGAGACAACTGGCAGGAGAAGACTAAGAACAGAGACGGATGGAGACAACTGGCAGGAGACGACTAAGAACAGAGAGGGATGGAGACAACTGGCAGGAGAAGACTAAGAACAGAGAGGGATGGAGACAACTGGCAGGAGACGACTAAGAACAGAGAGGGATGGAGATAACTGGCAGGAGAAGACTAAGAACAGAGAGGAATGGAGGCAACTGGCAGGAGAAGACCAAGAACAGAGAGGAATGGAGACAACTGGTTGGAGAAGACTAAGAACAGAGAGGAGTGGAGACAAGTCTTCTCTGCAGCAATGAGCCGCAGTGGCTCGGAAAGCTGAAAGAATGAATAAATGAATGAATGAATGAATGAAAAGAAGATTCACTGTCTGAACTGTTGGAGGTAAGGTCGCAGGTCTTTTGAGCACCATCCTAACGATTATCTCCCTTGTAGGGTCGCCTGGGACGGTACTTAACCACTGCTCTACAGCCCACATGGAACTGGAATTAAATATCAGCTCTTTAACCCCTGTGCTACTAATCACTCCTAGAGTTCACTAGGAGAAACGAGGAGGCAGTTTCTTTAATATTTCAGAGAGTTGTCAGACTGAAAGGAGACCGGACGAAACATCAATTCCCCAATGGCTCAAACCTGTCTATGGGCAACTGGAAACACGGCAGACCTTGTGGGAATAACATAACATTGTCTCTGTTACTTCGTGTCATTCTCTCACTGAGTTCACTTTAACTACAGCAAAACAAATAAAATGATTACTTCAGGAAATAACGCGGAGGACAAGACATCGCTGTGTGTTAAGAATGGAAGTCCGACTGCATGTTAACAATGACATCTTTGCTAAATGTTACAGAGTGTTACGCACGGGGCACACTGGAAGAGCTTTTGAAAACCTGTAAAGGATAGTTGAAATGACAGATGACAAATTCGAAAAAGGGGGAGGGGGGAGGGGGAGATTAATTATGGATAAGAATTGGAACCGATTGAGGGCTCTAAATTAATAATCGTCTGTTGAATTCTGGCTTTCGTCGGCAACATAGTAGCTTGGGGCTGTTTGGAACAGTTCAGACAGAAATTCTGGAGGCTTTTTTTTTTTTTTTGGTTCTTCTTTAAAGATAAATACAGCTTGGAGGCTGTTGTAAAGCCAGCGCTGGATTCGAGACGCCATGTTGGGCATCATTTATCTCTCGGTGAAAAACAGGGAAGATGATTCGAAATCAGGCTCGAAGAAAGAGTGGAGCTACTGTTTGTGAGTGGAGAGGGGGCAGGGATTCTGAGGAGACACGGGGCCCTTGTTCCCCCCCCCCCTTCTCTTTTCTTATTAGAAATAACATTCAGGGAAACGCTGGAACGTTCTGCCTAAGGGCCTGAAAATACATGGCCCCGGTGCCCGATCTGGCTGTCGACGGCCCTGCACGAAAGCGATGACGGTTGAGGAAAAAAAAGAAGATAATCTGATGAAAATCAATGAAGGTGGATTTTAGAGACAATTGCTGTCTGTAGATATCCAGAGTCAGAACAGATGAACGGCCCTCGTTTGTAGTGCAGGTCTGACTTTTCAGATAACCAAACATGGAGAAATCTCACGAGATTTCGAAACGTGCTAAGCATGATGGGATGAAACATTCAAACCGGAAATGTGGCTTGTTTCTCGACAAATTGCCAACGTTTTTTTTTTTTGTATTTCCTATTTTCTTTTTTTAAAAAAAAGTTTATTCGTATTACCTGAGAGAAAGTTTTGTGTGGGATTTTGTTGTCCTCCCGTCAAGTCAGTTTTGTTGTCCTCCCGTCAAGTCAGTTTTGTTGTCCTCCCGTCAGGTCAGTTTTGTTGTCCTCTCGTCAAGTCAGTTTTGTTGTCCTCCCGTCAAGTCAGTTTTGTTGTCCTCCCATCAAGTCAGTTTTGTTGTCCTCCCGTCAGGTCAGTTTTGTTGTCCTCCCGTCAGGTCAGTTTTGTTGTCCTCCCGTCAGGTCAGTTTTGTTGTCCTCCCGTCAAGTCAGTTTTGTTGTCCTCCCGTCAAGTCAGTTTTGTTGTCCTCCCGTCAGGTCAGTTTTGTTGTCCTCCCGTCAAGTCAGTTTTGTTGTCCTCCCGTCAGGTCAGTTTTGTTGCTAAGATGAAGAAGATAACATTACAAATTATACTCGGTGTTAAGAAAGATACGGCCTTGAATATTATTCATTACTACAGTCTTGCATGAAGTGGAACAGACAGACAGACAGACAGGCGGACGGGCGGGCGGACAGACGGACAGATAGATAGATAGAATGAATGAATGAATAATCTTTATTTTTAAAGGGTAAAGAGTTGGGCACGCAGGCCCGTCTTACATTCTGCCCTTCATCACTCCATCTTTCATTCTTCCCACACACTTGATTTAGTACAAAAATACAAATTAAATTAGGAAAAACTAAATTAGGAAAATTAGATAGATAGATAGATAGATAGATACATAGATACATAGATAGATAGATAGATAGATAGATAGATAGATAGATAGATAGATAGATAGAGACAGACAGATAGATAGATAGACAGACAGACAGATAGATAGATATAGATAGATAGATAGATAGATAGATAGATAGATAGATAGATAGATAGATAGATAGATAGATAGATAGATAGATAGATAGATACAGACAAACAGACAGACAGATAGATAGATAGACAGACAGACAGATAGATAGATAGATAGATAGATAGATAGATAGATAGATAGATAGATAGATAGATAGATGTCCTGAATTCCTTGACCACTTTAGAAACATTTTCTACCTAAAAAAAGAACACAGAAAACGCACAAAAAACACAGTGAACTAGGCGAGCTAAAAATAGCACATGGACCTCATATGTGCATAAAAATAAACAAGAAAAGACCTGGAAGACCTCGTGAATGTGGTTTCCAGAAGCTCCTTAAGAAGAGAGATTGCTACGTTCCTGAAGCTTGTCTCTACAACCAAAGTAGTTCAGCGTCATCTCTCTCAAAAACAGGGACTCGCTCTCCTTTTCTGTCCGCTGATAAATAGTTTTGACGTTACGTATTTTCCAGTTTTTAAGACTAGTTTTGTGCAGTTTGTTCATTGTTAGCTTTAACTACGTTTCCCTGACAAGAAGTTGAAAATGACACACAGAAAGTGAAGAATGTTTGCAGGTTTTTCTCCCACCTCTTCTGTCCCGCAGTGTTAAAAGATCGAATCTGATTGGTCAATCGTATAATCATTCTAAATATATCGGCCAATCAAAAAAGTATCAAAGTCTTCTGATTAAAAATATAGACATCGGAAACAGAGTAATTTCTTTGACTTCTGAACTTTCATTACTGAAAGAAAAGCTAGATTTTAGTGCAAATATACGTTCATTTTAAACTTTCTATACATAAAAAAAAAACACTCAACGGAAAAAGAGGGAGATAGACTCAAGTTTATCTTAACTGGCTAAGTGTTGTGACGAAAGCTGAGAGTGTTGATCTAGTTAGCTATGACCAATGTTCTATGTTCATCTAAGCAGTTAGATCTAATGTTATGCTATCCATCCAGCTAGAACTACAGTTCTATGTTCATCTATCAGTTAGAACTAATGTTCTGTGTTTACCTGGCTAGTACTACAGGTCTATGTATAGCAGTATACGGGAGATAACTGTTGTTTTTTTTAACATAAAGGAAATTATGATTCTCTTTGTGAACTTTTCCGTGGTCGGTCGAGATCCTTTCTAGAAGGTCACGTGGGCTGAGAAACTCTTGACAGTGAATTGTGGGAAGAGAATGTGTGTGGGCAGTCAGTTTACACCTGCGAGGATTATTTTTGTGACGTGTCTGTCGAGAAAGTGGATGTTTATATCTGTTACTGGCGTTGTGGAAGTATGAATGGACTCGCCATGTTGCAGGGCAACCCTTCTGGCGATCAGAATATCGTCATGATCATCTTCGTTTTCATCCAATTCATCAATAAAACATCAAGTCAAGTAATACGCAAGACTGGCTTGACTTCTGTATCAGTGTGTTGCCAAGTTCAGGTTTGACAGAGCCTGGAAGTAAAGTGGATGGCTGGAGACAGTGGATAACTAATCCAGAAACACTCAGCAAACACGGCTTCAGCTTGTGCCCCAGCATTCTATTCATTAAACACAGCTGTAAATACGATTTCACTATGTTTATCTACCCAGCTAGAACTACAGTTCTATGTTTATCTAGCCAGTTAGAACTACAGTTCTATGTTCATCTAGCCAGTTAGAATTAATGTTCTATGTTTATCTAGCCAGCTAGAACTACAGTTCCATGTTTATCTAGCTAGCTAAACTCACGGTAATATTTAATCTAACAGATTCACTGTTTATGATAACTGGGACCACTGTTCTACATTCATATATTAGTACCATAGTTCTGTTTTCGTCTAATCAGTCAGAACCAATGTTCTATGTTAAAAAACCACTTAAAGCCACTATGGTATTTAATCTGGCCATCTAGAATTACCGTTTATAATAGATGGAACCAATGGTTCTATGTTCGTCTACCCACCTGAAACTAATGTTCTATTTCATTTAGCTAGCTAGAACCATCGTAATTTGCTAATCTGGAAACTTTTCACTGAGAATTTATAAAATCTTCATAGTGTAATTTATTGATCATAAATTGTAAAATAATGTTCATCAAAGTTTTTTTACACAGTTTATTGCTCATTATTTCTTATGTCTAAACTGGAGTTTTTATATGTGTTTGTGACCATTACTTGTTCTCTCATACAGCGTAGGCAGCAAGAGGGATTTGTGAGACGTCAAGCAGCATAGCATATAAATCATAAGTTCATTCAAACTCGGCCTGACGGGTGCCCGAGTACATCACCAAATATAACAGTAAGAGAATGACTGCAAATCAAAGGAGTAACGCAATGAGCAGAATTCACTGTGATGACACCAAGACCATGATTTGGCTGAAAGAAGTTTCCCGTTAAATCCTGCTGACTTTCTCAGATTTCGTCTGCGATCTGTGTTCTTCAGCTCCTGGAGTCAAACTGACCCCCGCCCGCCCCCCCCCCCCCCCCCCATCCCTCCTCCTGGTTACCCTTTTCAGTTAAGAATTCTAGCGCGTCTGGCCAGAGAGTTGAAAATCAAATGACCTGGTTAGACTCTGACCATCCCACATAATTTAATACTTCTTCTTTTAAAAAAATCTTCTTCATTCTCCCTGAAGCTGTGCGATCTGGTGCTCTTACCAGCCGTTTTTGTGGAGATGTTGAGGCACAGCATCGTGTCGGATTGGGAGCTGGTCATGGCAGTTATTTTTATTTTAGTTCCTGAGTGCAGATAAAAAGCGGGGGGAGGGGGTGAAATACTTCTTTAGGCGACTCCACCACTATGGGAACTACGGCGATCCCTGCCTGGTTAACCAGGCTAGTCCTTTCTAGGGGTACCAACGGGGAGGTGGCACGGGGTCTTGGTCGGCTGTGGTTCGTCTACCCTGACGCTGGCATGTCAGTTGCGGGTCACCCACAGCCAAAGGGGACAGGGTCTTTGCCCGCTGATGTAATACTAGGTCATTTTAAGCTCCCCTAGTTCCAGTTCTTACAGTTTACTCAAAGATCAAGTGAACTGACCTCCGAACTCCGTTCTGACCTTCCACCTTGACCTTTCCGCCTCGAGTACGAGGACAGTGTAGTAGAACTAGCGAACTATAACCATTTTTTCTATGCCAGCTTAGCTACCAAAGAACGTGCCCGTGCTTACCTAGCAAACAAGTACATCTGTTCTGTGCTAACACAGCTAGCTAGCAGCAATGTTCTGTTTTAACCTAATTATCAAAAACACGCAATGTTCCATGTTAACCAATCTACATACAGGCACTGTTCTATATTAATCAAACAAGCAAAGAAGCGGTGTTCTATTTCAACCCGCCTAGCTAAAACCACCATTCTAAGGCAATCTAACTAGCCGAAACCACTGTTCTATTCTGATCCAGTAATCTAGAACACTTCCTCGCTAACCTAGCAAACTAGAAGCAGTTTTCTATGCTAATCTGGATAGCTACAGGTACCCTATCTAGACGCGGCTTTATTTTGGGCGAAAACTTTGCTGGCTCACGACCTCCTTCACATATCATCGCTTGTCTAATGTATTTTCCTTGCTCACATCTCCACGTCTTCCCGAGTCCCGGTTAAATTTAGCAGCGCCTTCAGTGTAACCAGTCGCCCGTAAGGGACGCCAATCGACGTAGTTCGGGGAGAGAGAAGGATGAAGTCTTTATTTTCGTCTTTGGGACAATTACAGTGCCGACATAACGGTGATTTCATGAAAATTTATGAACACTACCCATCAAGTTCTAACCTAAGGGAGTTTTGTATATATATACATACATGCATGCGGTTACAGTGCGAAAGAAAAGCATAAACAAGACTTTGCTTTTGTTCGTAACAAGAGTACATTTGTTTCTTTATAAGAATTTTACAAAAGGTTAGTCTTGTTTCCAAGAGAATTCATCTGGCGGAGTTCGTCGGTTCTGTATGAAGAGAATGTAAACGACTGAAAGTGATGAAGCGAATGGTGGTGGATATACAACGGCTTACGGGAGGCCGTCTTCTATAACTATCATCATCCGGAGCCCTGCCGAAAGACATGGAGGAATCACATTTCACCACAAATCTTATTCGTTTATACTTTTTTTTATCAGCACATCTAGTATCAAGCTTCCTCTGCCTCTTTTTCCCGGTTATCTTTCCTGTTGTTGTCATGTTTTAACTCTTTGGTCACCATGAGCCATTTAAACGACTGTTTTCCCAGAAGTTCAAAATAAATTAACCAACGTCAACTGCTTTTGTTCCTGACTTGAGTTCATAAATTTTAATCTCTGCAAACTCTTCTTTCTTCTTCAATCGCTCTGGAACTATGAGATTGTGTTCTTTTCAGCCTATGCTATGAAGATGTTGAAGTTCATTATCGTGTCGAAGTGGGAGTGAATCATGGCTGCTATATTTTCAGTCGTATAGGGCAGCTACAGAGGGCATGTAGTACTTCTTTAGCAGACTCCACTTCCACGGCGATTAGGGCGATCCCTGGCTCGCTAACCAGGTTAGGTATGTTACTGGGGGTACCAAAGGAGAGGTGAGACAGAGTCTTGGTCAGCAATGGATCGCCAAGCTGGACGCTAGTATGCCAGCTGCGGGTCGCTGATTGCCACAGTGGACAGCGTCTTCGCTCCCTTTTCTGCAAATTCTAAAAAATAGAAATCACTCCATTTTCTTGTAAAAGTATCACGGCAGTGATATTTGGTTATAAACAATGTGTGTGTGTCTTGGGTATTGTTTAGTAGGTTAAGAGTTAAAGCCACCGCTGCCTTATCATTGTGTGTGATATTAATATTGATAAACTTGTTCCTCTTCTGAAAAGGCAACACTTTAGTTCTCTATTTCCCGTGACATTTGCGTGTTGTAGCGGGGTGTGAAGTGTTAGAGCCTTCGCATTTCAAGGCCACTATAGCATTTAATGCCAGTATCTGTCCTCGCTGTCTTTGTTTTCTTAGGGAAACCCCAGGTACATATTTTTTATTTAGGCTGGGGTGACCTCGATGTCGGTCAATCCAAAAAAAATTCGCCCTAGTCAGTCAGTCAGTCAGTCAGTCATTTGCATGTCCCTTGCGGAACTTTGCCTCCCCAACACCTCTCCTGTAGGCCTCTCGGTTGTAAGCAAGATGCCCTGGTGCTGATGACCTGCTGCTGGTGGCCTGGTGCTGGTGGCCTGGTGCTGGTGCCATGGTGCTGGTGCCATGGTGCTGGTGGCCTGGTGCTGGTGCCATGGTGCTGGTGGCCTGGTGCTGGTGGCCTGGTGCTGGTGCCATGGTGCTGGTGCCATGGTGCGACATTGAAATGGGGACCTTCTGATCGGCAAGCGAGTCCGCAGATCACAAAAAACACCGTGTGCTTTAATTAGAAACAAATTGGCTATGTACAACAGGAGAAGGTGTGAACAAGAGGAGAAGGTGTTAAAACAGGAGAAGGTGTGAAAAAGAGGAGAAGGTGTTAAAACAGGAGAAGTTGTGAAAAGAAGGAGAAAGTGTTAAAACATGAGAAGGTGTGAAAAAGAGGAGAATGTGTTAAAACAGGAGAAGGTGTGAAAAGAAAGAGAAGGTCTGAAAAAGAGGAGAAGGTGTGAAAACAGGAGAAGGTGTGAAAATAAGAAGAAGGTGTGAAAAACAAGAAAAGGTGTGAAAAACAGGAGAAAGTGTGAAAAACAGGAGAGACTGTGAAAACCGTGCGAGATACACCGTTCATGTAAAATTATAACTAGCTAAAAGATTGGGCGTAGAAAGTGTATTGCAGATACTGAGGTAAACTTGTAGAAGAGAGTAGGCGTAGAAAGTGTCGCAGATACAGAGGTAAACTTGTAGAAGAGAGTAGGCGTAGAAAGTGTCGCAGATACAGAGGTAAACTTGTAGAAGAGAGTAGACGTAGAAAGTGTCGCAGATACAGAGGTAAACTTGTAGAAGAGAGTAGGCGTAGAAAGTGTCGCAGATACTGAGGTAAACTTGTATAAGAGAGTAGGCGTAGAAAGTGTCGCAGATACAGAGGTAAACTTGTAGAAGAGAGTAGGCGTAGAAAGTGTCGCAGATACAGAGGTAAACTTGTAGAAGAGAGTAGACGTAGAAAGTGTAGCAGATACAGAGGTAACTTATAGAAGAGAGTAGGCGTAGAAAGTGTATTGCAGATACAGAGGTAAACTTGTAGAAGAGAGTAGGCGTAGAAAGTGTATTGCAGATACAGAGGTAAACGTGTAGAAGAGAGTAGGCGTAGAAAGTGTCGCAGATACAGAGGTAAACTTGTAGAAGAGAGTAGGCGTAGAAAGTGTCGCAGATACAGAGGTAAACTTGTAGAAGAGAGTAGGCGTAGAAAGTGTATTGCAGATACAGAGGTAAACTTGTAGAAGAGAGTAGGCGTAGAAAGTGTCGCAGATACAGAGGTAAACTTGTAGAAGAGAGTAGGCGTAGAAAGTGTCGCAGATACCAAGGTAAACTTGTATAAGAGAGTAGGCGTAGAAAGTGTCGCAGATACAGAGGTAAACTTGTAGAAGAGAGTAGGCGTAGAAAGTGTCGCAGATACAGAGGTAAACTTGTAGAAGAGAGTAGGCGTAGAAAGTGTATTGCAGATACAGAGGTAAACTTGTAGAAGAGAGTAGGCGTAGAAAGTGTCGCAGATACAGAGGTAAACTTGTAGAAGAGAGTAGGCGTAGAAAGTGTCGCAGATACTAAGGTAAACTTGTATAAGAGAGTAGGCGTAGAAAGTGTCGCAGATACAGAGGTAAACTTGTAGAAGAGATTAGGCGTAGAAAGTGTCGCAGATACTGAGGTAAACTTGTAGAAGAGAGTAGGCGTAGAAAGTGTAGCAGATACAGAGGTAAACTTATAGAAGAGAGTAGGCGTAGAAAGTGTATTGCAGATACAGAGGTAAACTTGTAGAAGAGAGTAGGCGTAGAAAGTGTCGCAGATACAGAGGTAAACTTGTAGAAGAGAGTAGGCGTAGAAAGTGTCGCAGATACAGAGGTAAACTTGTAGAAGAGAGTATCTTACAGAGAACCTGAAGTTTGCAAGAAAAACTCAAAGCTTTCTCAGGATGGATGTCAGAATATATGATAATATTAACTGCTACATATGATAAGATTAACTGCTATATATGATAAGATTAACTGCTACATATGATAAGATTACTGCTACATATGATGGTTGGATCGTTAGTCAAACAGGCACACAGAAAGATGCAGGAATAGACAAACAGACAGATAGACAGACAGATAGACAGACAGACAAACAGACAGACAACTAGATAGATAGATAGATAGATAGATAGATAGATAGATAGATAGATAGATAGATAGATAGATAGATAGATAGATAGATAGATAGATCATTAAATAATGCTTATGTTACAGACATCTTCGCCACATTACAAAGATCTGATATCATCAAATAGGAGTTACAAACTCTCACAAGATGACAAACTTTACTCAAGGCTGCTCCTTTAGTGACCTGAGTGTTTCGATTAAAAATTGAACTTAGAATCATCCACCAGACATACCCGGTCAAACATTCCATAACCAAGATTCTCTTCACTCGATTCTGAAACATTCATAATGACAGAAACATACAAAACATATACATATTTACAGAAGAGAAAAGTAATGATATGCTTATCACAGTGTCATTTTCTCTCTCTCTCCTAAAGAACACGGTGTTAATTTCTGATTCTTGAAAGAGTGGCCAAACTCAGTACCAGAAATCCTGCAGACTGGGATTACACGGAAAATTATCCCAGAAACTTTCATATCATAAATCTGGACAGATTTCGTTAACTTAGACACGTCATCGAGGATTTTCCAGGGAGTTTCTACGATTCCTTCCAAGAGGATGTTGGAATTCAATTTCGAAGCCGTTAAAAGCTTCAATTTTTTTCTTCTTTTCTCTCCTGAATATTTATCTTCCGCTGTCTGGGTTTATTTTCGTCTTATTCTTCCTCTTTCAGGAGAGGTCAAGGTCAGTTACTGGCAGAGTGCTCAGAGAAAAACAGTAGAGAAATTGAGCGGAGACCGATTCTAGAGGCTGCCACGATATTATTCTGTGAATCATACCCTCTATAGTCCTAGAGATTAAACATGACATGACAGAAAATATATAAGAAACCATATCTGTAACCTGTAACCAGAGACTGGCATTCACAGACTCATGGCATTCCCATGTGTGTTCTGCCTTCCGTTCCACCATCCAGCGAAACGTGCGCCTGCTGATGGAGCCAGCCATACACTGGCTGTGGGTAGCGCACGCTAAACCACTGCCTTCGAAAAAGAAAAACGTCAATCTCTCCTCTTCTCTCCCATTTCGATCATCCTCTGGACGTGACTGCTGTCAATCTCTTCATCCATACACAGCCTGTCCAAGGCGGCTCTTGCAGTCTCCTCCTTGTCCGTTCTTAGGATTCCCTGAGTTGATGCCGTGCCCGCCTGCTTGCCCGCTTTCTTGCCGCCTCTGACTCCCAAATGACCAGGGCAGTAGATCCACGTCAAACTGGATAACAGTGAGCCAGCCCTCTAGAAGCTGGAGCCACTCCCTGCGGAAGAAATGCCTCTCAGTTCTCCGTAACATGCTTTGGGCGTCTGCTACAATGATCCCTTGGAAGTAGTTCTGCTCTACCAACCATATTTATCTAGTTTTCTTCACGAGAACAGTCACCATGTATTCTACAGATGGGGAGCTACGACATTTTGTGGTTGCTGCTGTTGTGAAAATCGTGTAGCGCAGGGAAGATATCGGACAGGGAGTGACCAGAGAGGGTTCTCTGTTCCTGCAGTGAATTGAGAAAACAGACATCGAGATAGCTTGTTTTCGCAGGTAACACTTTGGCCCTTTTTTCCAGGCTGGGAACACTTTGACCCACTTATTCAGGCTGTGAATAATTTGACCTAATTCTCCAAGCTGGGGATACTTTGACCTATTTAGAGAGGCTGGGCAAAACGTTGATTAATTATCAGAGTAGAGGAACATTTTGATGTTTTTTTTTATGGTGGCTTGGCTACACTTTGATCTAGTTGTAGTGACTTTGTTACACTTTGATCTAGTTTTAGTGGTTTTGTTACACGTTGATTTAGTTGTAATGGATTGGTTACACTTTGATCTAGGTGTAGTGGATTGACAACATTCTGATCTAGGTGTAGTGGATTGTCAACACTTTAATATAGTTGTAGAGGCTTGTCAACACTTTGATTTAGTTGTAGTGGGTTGTCAATACTTTGATCTAGTTGTAGTGGGTTGTCAATACTTTGATCTAGTTGTAGTGGCTTGTCAATACTTTGATCTAGTTGTAGTGGCTTGTCAATACTTTGATCTAGTTGTAGTGGGTTGTCAACACTTTGATCTAGTTGTAGTGGCTTGTCAACTCTTTGATCTAGTTGTAATGGATGGCAAAACTTTGATCTAGTTGTAGTGGTTTGTCAAAACTTTGATCTATTTGTTATATATATATATATATATATATATATATATATATATATATATATATATATATATATATATACATTCATTTGCATGTTCCTTGCGGAACTTCAAACCCTCCCAAACAGCGCTCCTGTAGGCCTCTCGGTTGTGAGCAAAATGGCCTGCTGCTGATGCATCCATTTGCAGATCCTCAACGATGTCTTGCAACCATCTTCGCCTTGATCTTCCTCTCTTTCTTTGTCCCATTATGTACCCTTCCAAGACAGTCTTCCCTAGATTATCATGACGTTTAATGTGTCCAAAATATTTAAGTTTTCTCTCTTTAATTCCCTTTACTAGCCAGCCTTCTTCAGTATTAAGTTCTTGTAGTATGGATATATTTGTTCTTTTTTTGTCCACGATACTTGAAGAAGTATATATCTCATTTCAATGAGTTATGTTAAAAAGCTCAAGGGAAAATACGTGCATTACTTCAGAGATTTGAATGCCATCTCCTGCGTCAAGACGCCGCGTCATTTACAACAGAACCGCCATTTTAAAAGGCGGGGGGAAATAACCTATTAAACAACTGGCCAGGTCAGCGGAACCGGAACCATCGGCACGTGCTTCTTCTTCTTCTTCACCTTCCTCCCATAGCTTGACCTGTGAACCGAGCTCAGCTAACTCTGACGTCATCGGCGTTGTGGAAGGTTATGGCATAAACGTGAGCGCTTGTTTCAGGTGAGTGTGGCTCATAGATTTATCTCAGCTACCTTCAGCTTAACTCCTTCTCTTCATCGACCTGTCCCGACCCGTCCCAAGGGATCGGTATAACTCCCAAAACTATGCCCGGTTTTACTTCAGTGCTTTACATACTAGTACATACTGAGTACATGTATCCGTCTCTAGATGTACAAAAGAATATGGCAGATGCGTTTATTATACAGTTGTTTGTCGACATGGGATTTGTTTAGAGTTAAAACATCTTGGTATAAAATTCTAAAGAAGATAATAATTTTACGAAGTTTCAATTATGAAGGACTTCAGAAAAAAGCAACGCATAATCAGCGATATCTTCCATCATAGAAGCCGGTTTTGGAGCTGGCAGATGCAAAATATTGGTAAATGTGAAATATTTCTTTTATCAGAATGTAGAGAAATGTTAAATATTTCTCTTACTAGAATGTGGGTAAATGTTAAACATTTCTCCTACTAGAATGTAGAAAATTATTAAATATTTCTCCTACGAGAATGTAGACAAAAGTAAAATATTTCTCCTTCGAGAATGTAGACAAAAGTAAAATATTTCTCCTACGAGAATATAGACAAAAGTAAAATATTTCTCCTTCGAGAATGTAGACAAAAGTAAAATATTTCTTCTACTGGAATGTAGACAAAAGTAAAATATTTCTCCAACGAGAATGTAGACACAAGTAAAATATTTCTCCTGTCAGAATGTAGACAAAAGTAAAATATTTCTCCTGTCAGAATGTAGACAAAAAGTAAAATATTTCTCCTATTGTAGCATGACCTCGTAAATATAAACTAGGAAAATGTAGGAGCAGCTTTATTGCTTAACGATTACAAAGTTGTGACGTTTCAGCGTGAGCCTTAATAATAAAAAAAAACATACAAGATAACGTATATTGGTGGGACTGGCCTCAGATTAGGGGACCGCAGGCAGAAACATTTGTACGATATCACCCAGCACGCTTCGAAACCAGTCCCAAATCATTTCAATGGCCCCAACCACAGAGGCAAATCTGATTTTCTGATAACAGCCATCAAACAATGTCACGCTGATGACACAAGCCGCCTAGCGCTTGAGAACCGCATCATTCAGGACTCTGGGACGCCGGAGCCACGCGGGTTAAACTCACTATTCAGCTACACCTAACTTTCTCCTCTTCAACAATTATAATCCCTCTCCATTAAGCTCCACTCCCTGCTCTCATGTTACACATAGTTCAGAACCTCATCACAGCATCATATTACAACCCCTCTATCCTAACTATAATCATCTGTTTCACCTTCTGCTGGCTAGGTTAACATTGTACCACTCTCGCTCGCCTCCACAGATTCACCACCCACCACCCCCATTTACGAAACACCGACCACACATCACAGGTCTCCATTTACACAGTCTCTACACCCTACCATGCTCATTTCTGACACAAAGCGTCGAACAGGTACAGATAAGTTCTCTTTTCATTATTAGTTTTTTTTCAGTAGTATTCATGTGAATCTATACTTTATCTCCTCTCTCATTTCCTTCGTCCTGTATGTTTTTGTATGATTAAGGCTCACGCCGAAACGTCACAACTTTGTAGTCGTTAAGTAATAAAGCTTTTCCTACATTTTTCCTAGTTTATACATTCTGGTATCACAGCTTTACTGCAGTTCTTCGTGTATAGTTGTATACTTATATACTAATTATTCTCTGACGTTGTAAATAATGATTATGTTATTATTATTATTAATGTTGTGATTATGATTACTACTGGCATTTCTATTATAAGTAATTATTATTACTGATACGTAGAAAATAGATCAGAAACGATGGAAGATTTGAAAACCGTTGGGAGAGGTACACTCCCACGACATAATATTACTCAGAAGAGTAATCAGAAGAATAGACACTTAGAAATACTAGACGCTGACAATGAATACGGACAAAGAGGGCTTGCTCAGATAACAATAGTCCAGAGGAGACAGGCACAATGAGAAGCAAGGACACAATAAAAGTAGAGAAGGGACTAATCCCTGAAGCAGACGATATGAATGAGACAGTGGACTGAGGTAATAATAAAAATAAGGTGGACGGATTTGACGCAGCTGACAGGTGAGGCATGTTTGGTGAGGCATCTTCGGACGCAATTTACACACGGTTTTGAAATAAGGGAGTTGACCGAGTTGACCATCTGACCAATTAGAAATAGCTAGAGGTGTGGCCTTTTGGACGTTTAATTTACGACATATAAGTCAGGCGGGGAGTTTAAGTGGAACACAGTGAGACAAGAACAGAACGAACGAATATACTTTATTTTCAAAGGGTTAAGAATTTGGCACGCAGGCCCGTCTGACATTCTGCCCTTCATCATACAGCTTTCGATCAATCACAGCCATTCAGCATTTGTTAATGAGCATAATAATCATGAAGGCACGTTAAATAATTACATAAATAAATAATAAACTTATCTCATATCCATACACTCTACAGTCTGATTTATGTAACAACATGAAATAAACTTGCATTCTTACATTCATTCAAACCTAACAGCAGTATTTAAAAAAAATTACCACACTCAAGCCTTACTTTAAACTACTTTAGACTATGCTTATGGAGGCATATAGCCCATATCAAATATATGTTGATAAAGTTTAAAGTTATAAGAATGAATATTACTTATAAGTTTTACGTGATTTGGTAGGGCATTCTAAAGGTTGGCAGGTGAGTAAGACAAGCTTTTTTTAAACATGTCAAGCCTTGGTTTTTTTTTTTTTTGGTGGGGGGGGGGGGAGAGAATATAATTGCTTAAACGTTGACTGTGTTTTGGGTTGGATTTGAACAACGACCACAGATAGAATGGCGCATTGTGCGATAGAATTTTATGAACTAACTTGGCCTTGTTGAAAAGAAACTTCTTCTTGAAGGGTAGAATATCAAGATGTTTGTCTCTTTGTAATACGTGCTGCATGTTTGTCATCTATAAGCTTTACTGCTCGTTTTTGAGGTGAGTAAAGTCTTTTCATGTTTGACATGGAACAACCATCCCAGACTGTGGAGCAGTAGTCCAAGTGTGTTTGTGATATGAAGAACAGTAGAACGACAGCTACAGGACACACTGAGACAAAAATAGAAGAACAGTAGAACGAGGGCGAATGGACACAATGAGACAAGAACAGAAGAACAATAGAACGAGGGTGACAGGACACAATGAGACAAGAACAAAATAACAGTAGAATGAGGGTGACAGGACACAATGAGACAAGAACAGAAGAATAATAGAGCGAGGGTGACAGGACACAATGAGACAAGAACAAAATAACAATAGAGTGAGGGTGACAAGACACAATGAGACAAGAACAAAATAACAATAGAGTGAGGGTGACAAGACACAATGGGACAAGAACAAAATAACAATAGAGCGAGGGTGACAAGACACAATGGGACAAGAACAAAATAACAGTAGAACGAGGGTGACAGGACACAATGAGACAAGAACAGAAGAATAATAGAGCGAGGGTGACAAGACACAATGAGACAAGAACAAAATAACAATAGAGTGAGGGTGACAAGACACAATGAGACAAGAACAAAATAACAATAGAGCGAGGGTGACAAGACACAATGGGACAAGAACAAAATAACAGTAGAACGAGGGTGACAAGACACAATGAGACAAGAACAGAAGAATAATAGAGCGAGGGTGACAAGACACAATGAGACAAGAACAAAATAACAATAGAGTGAGGGTGACAAGACACAATGAGACAAGAACAAAATAACAATAGAGCGAGGGTGACAAGACACAATGGGACAAGAACAAAATAACAGTAGAACGAGGGTGACAAGACACAATGAGACAAGAACAAAGATAATAGAGCGAGGGTGACAAGACACAATGAGACAAGAACAAAATAACAATAGAGTGAGGGTGACAAGACACAATGAGACAAGAACAAAATAAAAATAGAGTGAGGGTGACAAGACACAATGGGACAAGAACAAAATAACAATAGAGTGAGGGTGACAAGACACAATGGGACAAGAACAAAATAACAATAGAGTGAGGGTGACAAGACACAATGGGACAAGAACAAAATAACAATAGAGCGAGGGTGACAAGACACAATGGGACAAGAACAGAAGAACAGTAGAACGAGGGTGACAGGACACAATGGGACATGAACAAAAGAACAGTAGAACGAGGGCGACAAGACACAATGGGACACACACAGGACATACAGGGTGAACAAAATGGATACTCAGTAAAAGCAGTCTAGATAGAGAAGTACTTTTAGGACAGACAGAAGATGTGTTTCAAGTGATTAAAGTGATTATAAAGATTTGTAACTTGTGAAACTTCGAGTAAAGTGATTCAGACGAGAAACTAGTTGACTACGTGTTGCAGATCTAATGTAGTACAGAGTTTAGAATTGTTCTCGTATAACGTGTAGAGTATTTTGAATTTGAGAACATTGCTGAAATGTTGCATGTAGAATATGCTAGAGTTTGATATTGTGAATAATGATGAATAATGAATTGTATGTCCCATTAATTTCAAATGATGTTATCAACAATAGATCTGATACTTTTATCTCTCTCTGAACCTTAAGTGCCCAGGGCACATTGGGCTTCCGCAAGGGTTTTCCACAAATGCCTGTTCTTTGCCTTTTTTGTCTGCTCTTGCCCAGGTGAGCCCTCTATTGCTCAACATCCTTTCTGTTGTTCTTCTCCATGTCTCTTTTGGTCTACCTTTACTTCTGTTCCCCTGTGGTGTCCATCTTAGTGCTATTTTTGGTAGTGAGTTGTCAGTCATTCGGAGCACATGTCCCAACCATCGCCAGTGTTTTTCATCAATAATTGCTGTCAATGGCTTCATCTACATTTCTGCCAACAAGATGTTATTTCTTATGGTGTTTGGCCAAAATATTTTTCTAATTCTTCGTAAACATTTCGTCTGGAAAGAATTCAACTTGTTTTCTATGGTTTTGGTGATTTTCCAGCATTCACTTCCATAGAGTAGTACACTTGAACATTACTCTTAAATATCCTGATTTTCGTATTCATGCTTAGTTTTTTTTTTAGATTTTCATATGGTCTGCAGCACTGCAAAAGCCTGGTTTGCTCTAGCAAGTCTGCAGTTGATGTCCTCTGTGCTGTCTCCATTTTCTACTACTCTACTGCCAAGATATACAAATTCGTTGACCTCCTCCACTAACTTGCTATCTACTCTGAGTACATTTCTGTTGTTCACATTTTGCTTCATTAACTTTGTCTTTCCTACGTTGATCTTTAGTCCTATGTTGTTTGCATTCTGAGTTAGCTTGTTTATTTTCTCTTGCATTTCTTTGTGGCTACTTGATAGTAGACAAATGTCGTCCGCAAGATACTTTAATGGTCAGAATTAAATTAATTCAGTGAACCTTTCATAGACTTGATCTAGCTAATGTTGTAGTGTTTGTGAAACCTATTCTAGTCCACAAGAATTCGTGATGTGTTGATCAAAAGAACATCTTATTCAGTCATATATATATATATATAATTCACAACTTGAAAGTGTTATACTATCAGAATGTAGACAAAAATAAAATATGTCTCCTATCAGAATGTAGACAAAAGTAAAATATTTCTCCTATCAGAATGTAGACAAAAGCAAAATATTTCTCCTATCAGAATGTAGACAAAAGTAAAATATGTCCTCTTTCAGAATGTAGACACAAGTAAAATATTTCTCCTATCAGAATGTAGACAAAAGTAAAATATTTCTCCTATCAGAATGTAGACAAAAGCAAAATATTTCTCATATCAGAATGTAGACAAAAGTAAAATATTTCTCCTATAAGAATGTAGACAAAAATAAAATATTTCTTCTACTAGAATGTAGACCAACATGAAATATATTTTAATATAAAAAAAACACATGTGAAATAATTCTGGACTCGGTTCGGAGAGAAAATGTGAAATATTTTAAGAAAAGTCCGGGTCAATGTGTGATAGATGTGGTCTATAAAGAGTCGCAGAAGCTTGGATATAGTCTATAAACAGTCGCAGAAGCTTGGATGTAGTCTACAAACAGTCGCAGAAGCTTGGATGTAGTCTACAAACAGTCGTAGAAGCTTGGATGTAGTCTACAAACAGTCGCAGAAGCTTAGACGAGAAGCCAGCCCCTCACGGCTCGTAAAGTGCTGCATGACCTTCGACCGGAGAAAGTTAGCTACATAATGGCCTGTGATAGAAGAAAGGAGGGTCGGGTAGCGGAGATATAATGGGCATAGTATGGGTGGCTGCTTCCAGACTTTTCTCCTGGCCACATTAACTTGAATCGATACTGGTAAATATCTGATAAGTTACCGGACCGATACCGGCCAGTGTGGGCATAAGTTACAGAAACAGCTTTCATCTTTGACCTGGTGCCTGTAAGTCATCTTTTCTAGTGACTTTTCTGAGGAGCGGATTTAAGAAGATTGTCTCTATTTTTAGTCTTGACATCCATTTTTATTACAGTCAGGACGTTATTGTACGGTACGTTGGTGAATGGATTAAATTTCCTTTTTCTGTTCATCATCATCATCATCATATCATGCACCGCCTCCACAGGAAAGGTTATACACCTCCAACTATCTGTACTCCTTGCTTTTAAAAACGTATTAGTGGACTAGTGTACAACTAAACAAGTGTTCTTGCTTGTTGCCAGCCTACTGAACTGTTAACGCGTGTGTAAATGTGTTATACACCAACTAACCAATTATTTGACTCAAAACTCCACATCACTGTGTCACATACGCTCACTAATTACTGAGCAGGTCTACCTGACTGCTACACAAGTGTCACAACAGACGTTACGTTGTTATGCACCGTGTAACACACGACAGCCCAGCACAAACAGCTACTACATATCCGTACACGAACATGACAAGTTTACATAAGTAACAGCTCATCTCAACAACACAGTTGTGACACTCAGCATAGATCCAAATATCGCAGAATTCCAGCAGTTCCAAAAAACAAAAAGATAACAAAGATTTACCAGTGAACCCCCATTTGTAAGTGAGTGTTGTAAATGAATCTGGACTTAAACACGGATGAGCAATTACAATGAATAAAGGAAAACTCTCCGGGCAATTAACATGGCCATGGGACAGCTTTCTGACCACAACAACAGAACCCACATTCTGGCGCACTTTCACAGTGCACCCGGCAAAGTGATGCTTGCCCGTATATCTTGAGCCACTCGGTGACCACACTAAAGGAAAACTCAGGCGGGCTCTCTAAGACAAACAGTGGCTCAGATCTCCCTACAGATGTCATAGATCCATCGACTGGCATTCATTTTTGTACCTGACCGTGCAGGTGTCGGGAAAATAAAAAAAAATCAGGTCCGGTGGTCAACTCATTTGGCATGGAAGAAAGGCAGGCAATGGATCGAGCAGACATCATCAGTGGTATAAGAGACGATTGTCGAACAAAAGACTTCACTGACGATTGTGTGTTCTCTCCGTCGCGGTGCTCTGGATGAGTTCTTGGACAAGATGGATGCGGCCCAAAGTCAAGGCCGCAACAGGCAACACACTGCTACTGTCATAATCCGCAGATTAACTGCTCACGTGAGAGCGTGGGTCACGTGACATCAAGAGAAGGAGCTAATCCGTGGCCCATCTTTCAAAAGCTCGCGATAATGGCCACGTGACCCAGGAAACTCCTTGTTTGCGATGGGATATAAAAGTACCCTAGCTAAAGTCTTCTTGGTTTCCCATTCACTCGAGCCGTTCTGCGTGGACCCTTCTAAGAAGTGTGTATGGGGTTTTAGTTGTTTAAGTTCAAACTGAACGCTAGTTGCGTGAATGAAATAAATAACTTCTGTGCGTGTTAGGGTTGTTTCCACTAGATTTATGTTACGATGACAGATGGTTGTAATTAGATATTTGTTTCCATATGTTTAAGATCCCAGGGCAGAATGTATGTTACTTGGCCTAAGTATGGTTCACTGGTATATGGCCCAGGTGTCTTTATAACCTGGTCTTCTTAAGTATCGCTCATTGGTATATGGTCCAGGTGTCTATAACCTGGTCGTCTTAAGTATGGCTCATTGGTATATGGTCCAGGTGTCTATAACCTGGTCTTCTTAAGTATGGCTCATTGGTATATGGTCCAGGTGTCTATAACCTGGTCTTCTTAAGTATGGCTCATTGGTATATGGTCCAGGTGTCTATAACCTGGTCTTCTTAAGTATGGCTCATTGGTATATGGTCCAGGTGTCTATAACCTGGTCTTCTTAATTTTGGCTCACTGATAACAACAGAAAGAGAGAGAGAGAGAGAGAGAAAGGAGAAAGAGAGAGAGAGGGAAAGGAGAAAGAGAGAGAGAGAGTGCGTAGAATATGCAGGTGTAGTCAGGAGCAAAGACGCTGTCCTTTCTGACACTCCGCGACCTACAGCTGACATGCCAGGCTGAGAGTCAGCGAATCAAAGCTGACCAAAACCCTGTCCCACCTCTCCGCTGGTGCCCCCAGTAACAGGACAAGCCTGACTAACTTGGCAGGGGTCGCCGCGGTTCCCATGGTGGTGGAGTCTGCTAAAGAAGTACTGCACACTTTCATCGAGTTAGCTCCGCTCACGGGCTGAAAAAATAACTGCCATAACCCGCTCCCAATCCGACACGATGCTGTGTCTCAACACCTTCACAGCATCACCTGCAAAGAGCACCAGCTCGCAGTTCCATAGAAGAAGAAGAAGAAGAAGAAGGCACGTGTGGACAGATACGAGAATTAATTTCGCATATAATTGTTGTACTAACGAAGAGATATGTCCCATATTGTGGAAGCTTTCTCAGCAGTATACTAAGTTTATTTGTTGTCCACACTATATAGCGCAAGGATGGACGAATGTAAGGTTGAGTATTGTTTACAGGTAAGACGAATATAAGGTTGAGTAATGTTTACTAATAGATGAATGAAAGGTTGAGTATTGGGAGGCAAAGTTCCACAAGGGACATGCAAATGACCGACTGACTAACTGACTGATTAACTGACTTACTGACTAACTGTCTTACTGACTAAATGACTGATTAACTGACTGACTGACTAACTAACTGACTGACTGACTAACTGACTGACTAACTGACTAACTGATTGACTGACCATGGCTACTCGCATGATTTATTTTGTAATCTCACCATTCGAAATCATCATCACTACATCGTCGACCAAGGTGATGTGTTCCATTATTAGGAGGGTCAGTGAACTTAGTTTTACTGGACTATTCTTTTTGTATTGACACACAGCGTCGTTACTATCAGAGCTGAACCTCTACCCTACCTGGGTTAGGTGACCTCCTCAAAGGAGTGGCCCAACATGGAGCAACATCCGCTTCCTGTGTTTCTTCTTTTTCTCTATTTCTTCATTTATATTTCCCCCAGAAGACAACGCGGCAGATTTCCCTTTAAACCGTTTTAATTCTTTCATTTTCAAGTCCATGCTAAAGCTTTTGAGAGATTGATTGATTGATTGATTGATTGATTGATCTTTACTTCAAAAGGGTTAAGAATTGGGCACGCAGGCCCATCTGACATTTTACCCTTTATCATACAACTTTCACTCTGTTCCAGACATTCTAAAAATATGCTGCTCATATAACAAACATAATTAACAATAAAGTAACTACATACACATAAAATGACTAACTATATACACACATAAATGACTAACTACATACACATATAAATGACTAACTACATACACATATAAATGACTAACTACATACACATATAAATGATTATCTACCATACAAAAATTTCATTAATATTCAGAATAAACAATTAACTGAATTCGGTGTCTGTAAGAGCAGAAAGAAAGAGGGAGAGAGAGAAAAAGGGAGAGAGGGAAAAGGGAGGAGAGAAAAGGAGAGAAAGGGGGAGAGAGAGAAAGGGGAAGAGAGAGAAAGAGGAAGCGAGAAGGGGAGAGAGAGAAAGGGGAAGAGAGAAAGGGGAAGAGAGAGAAAGGAAGAGAGAAAGGGGAAGAGAGAGAAAGGGGAAGAGAGAAAGGGGAAGAGAGAAAGGGGAAGAGAGAGAAAGGGGAAGAGAGAGAAAGGGGGAGAGAGAGAAGGGTGAAGAGAGAAAAAGGGAAAAGAGAAAGGGTAGGAGAGAAAGGGGAAGAGAGAGAAAGGAAAAGAGAGAAAGGGGAAGAGAGAGAAAGGGGGAGAGAGAGAAAGGGGGAGAGAGAGAAAGGGGGAGAGAGAAAGGGGGAGAGAGAAAGGGGGAGAGAGAGAAAGGTGAAGAGAGAAAGGGGGAGGGAGATAATGGGGGAGAGAGAAAAAGGGAAAGGAGAAAGGGTAAGAGAGAAAGGGGAAAAGAGAGAAAGGGGAGAGAGAGAAAGGAAAAAGAGAAAGGGTAAGAGAGAAAGGGGAAGAGAGAGAAAGGGGAAGAGAGAAAGGGGGAGGGAGAAAAAAGAGGGATAGAGAGAAAGGCTGGAAACCGCAGTAACTATTAGTGACATTACCACATGTTTTTTTACACGTGCCTTCACCATTGTATCACCCAAACGTTATCTTCATCCAAATGTTACAGATTATCATCGGAGGTAAACTTGTGTGACGTGATAATCCCTCACCAGGCGGCAGTGCCTCTTTCCAAAATAGTTTTCAAGCCCTACACAATCCTCCTGTTTACACAGCTGAATGTTTTTTCCACCTGAAGCAAGGTCTTAGTTTTTCCACATCTGTGGCTTGTTTTGCCAGAATCTGCACACGAGCGCGTCTAAAAGGACCTTTAACAATTAGAAACATTGTTCTTAGACCGCTTGTGTTCATGCGCCAAGTGTACTCTTCTAAACTGTGAACTCCGTTTAATTGATTCACATCTGCAGGAAGTTTAGCTAAACTCTTGTTTCCCTCTCCCCTCCCCCCCCCCCCTCAAATTGGTTTTCACTGAAGGAATTTTCTCTTTTAGTTGCCTGTTTTCTCTCCTCCGTGGGAATGTTCTCCATGATTTCCAGTGCGTCATCGTTGTTTTCATCTTCTTGATATGCTCATCTGTATCTCTTTTTTAAATTTAATTCTGCATAGCTTACAACTGTCTCTGAGTATCATTCTTTTTAACTGTGTATCAGTTTAGGGGCTGTGCCAAAAGAAGGTCCGTGTATCTTTGTGTATCATTTTGGTGACTTCTGCCCCACACAAAGCCCTTGTATCTGTGTGTATCATTTTGATGACTGTGTCACAGAGGGCCATTATATCTGTGTGTATTATTCTTGTGACTTAATCAGAGGGCCCTTATATCTGTGTGTATCATTCTTGTGATTGAATCAGAGGGCCCTTATATCTGTGTGTATCATTCTTGTGACTGAGTCAGAGGGCCCTTATATCTGTGTGTATCATCCTTGTGACTGAGTCAGAGGGCCCTTATATCTGTGTGTATCATTCTTGTGACTGAATCAGAGGGGCCTTATATCTGTGTGTATTATTCTTGTGACTGAATCAGAGGGCCCTTATATCTGTGTGTATCATCCTTGTGACTGAATCAGAGGGCCCTTATATTTGTGTGTATCATTCTTGTGACTGAACTAGAGCGCCCTTATATCTGTGTGTATCATTCTTGTGACTGAATCAGAGGGCCCTTATAATCTGTGTGTATCATTCTTGTGACTGAATCAGAGGGCCCTTACATCTATGTATATCATTCTTGTGACTGCATTTAACAGATAAGCGACAGCTGCTGGAAGAACTGTTTTCAGTCGTTGCTGTTGTAAGTAATCGATGAATCCAGCTTTTTTTGGTCTCATGCCACAAAATTATAATCGCGTATAGAATAGAATTGTCCCAGACAAAAATAAACTGTTCTCTTAATAAGTTACTATTATTAACCCGAAAGTTTAATTATTAGTTGTTGTGTTCATTTATTACACATTTTTTCGTCATAGAAAGTAATAATAATAATAGCAATAATAATAATTCTATGGTGAGGATACGGACATTATAAATTAACATTCATCATCATCATCATCATCATTTTCTTCTTCTTCTTCTTTTTCATCTACCTTTTCCTCTTCTGCGTTTCTCCTGAAAAGAGATAGTGGTTGCCGTACGGCACGATTTACAACTTGACTGCTATATCTATGCCCATCGGCCCAACACATTCGACTTCGGCATGTTCATATTTGAGCCTTTCACGGGCTGAGTTCCTGTGTATTTGATAGTGTCATGGGAGTTTTCTGCCTATTTCTTCTCTCTTTTTTTATCTCCTTCTGTGTGAACGGTTCTTTTTTTGAGTTCTCATTCAGTTACATGTCCAGATAGTTTCTGATTTCCTTCTTTATAAAATATAACTGCATTAATTGTATCCGAGCTTAAGGCGGCACATCTTTTTATTTTATTTTTTTTTTTGTTTGGCTGCTGTCCACGATAATGTTAGTGTTATAATGCCTCTATTATTGTTTTTAAACACTTTCATACAATGTGCTTTGTTTCGTTGCAGGTTATTGCTTTACCAGATTTTATACCCTTCTCATATCGCTTCTCTCTCTCTCTCTCTCTCTCTCTCTCTCTCTCTCTCTCACCAATCCATCCATCCATCCATCCATCCATCCATCCATCCATTCATCCATCCATCCACCCACCCGTCAATCCGTCCACTCATTCAAACCCATCTATCTATCTATCTATCTATCTATCTATCTATCTATCTATCTATCTATCTATCTATCTATCTATCTATCTATCTATCTATCTATCTATCTATCTATCTATCTATCTGTCTGTCTGTCTGTCTGTCTGTCTGTCTGTCTATCTATCTATCTGTCTGTCTGTCTGTCTATCTATCTTTCTATCTATCTATCTATCTATCTATCTATCTATCTATCTATCTATCTATCTATCTATCTATCTATCTATCTATCTGTTTGTCTGTCCGCCTTCCTCCCTGCATGTATATCGTTTTTTTTTTGTAGTTACATAAATCAGAGTATAGAGTGTATCAACAAGAGATGACGTAATATCTATTTATTTTCTTCTTCATTCTTATTATTCTCAGTAACAAATACTGAAAGTCTGTGACTAAGAGAAAGCTGTGTGATGAAGGACAGAATGTTAGACGTGCCTGTGTGCCCAATTTTTAAACCTTTGAAAAGAAAGTCTGTCTGTTTCCACTCTCTCCCTTAATCTTTTATTTTTCTGTTAAAAAGAAATACCAGTTACATTGAAAGAAATAGTTGCCTTCATCTGATTTATTTATCATGGCAAAATTTATAGTATTTAAGATTTCAAATTCCTTGAATTGAACACTTTATGTTTGTCTTTAAAAACAAATTGTTTTGGATAAGTAGTTTCTGTGTTGCTACCTCTGTGATCGCTATTTTTGAAGTCCAAAATGATAATTAAAAAAAAAAGCCCATGAAAAGAATTCTCATCTGTATATATTCATATAAAACATATTCTGGTAACAAAAATGTGTAGGCAAATATCCTGGCCACGAGGACAGGAAGTCATTATCCCCGCATCATCCAATCAGAAGCTTACAGGATGCGGAGTGATACAAACCCGGAAGGAGAAAAAAAAACACCCCTCACGATTTTTGATATTCTCATTGGAAGAAAATCACTCTTTGTTCTGGAGAAATGTACGATCCCAGAATTCAATCTTCCTTGACTATCCTCTGAAGCTTCCTGTCTTCGTAGACTGGGCTGATCAGCACGAAGACGTTGTTGGAGCAGGAATCTAAGTGTTTAAAACTCGGATCAATCGTCGATTAATGTAAGTTTGTTCCCGTCAATTCAGGAGAAGAAAGCGCTGGAATCGCTGACTAGACTTGTTTTGTTCTTCCTGTCTTCCGTGTGGAATCAGAAAAGATGCTTTCAAAGACACATTTAACCGGTGGATTACTATACGTATAGAAGATCTTTTCCTTATATAAATAAATAACACAGGCATAAGCCTTTAGCGATGCTTGGAAAAATGGAAGTTGATAAAAGTCAGTTATGTCTTGACTTGCGTGCGAGTAAGATGCCTGTCTGAACCTTTATTGCAGTCTCCCTTGACTTACCAGGAGCGTGCCAAACTGTGAGAAGGTCTGACGAAGAAACACAGCCCCACCCTCGCGACGGACGTTACAGTTCCCTGTACAATACACTCGTGACAAGATCCAGACTGAACATCGCAGAACTGAACTGCACTTAACAGACGCAACACATCCAGGTCGAACGAAAGCTAGATTAATGATGGATCATGATGATGATGGCTGTGAATGACAGTTGACGTAAAAACACCCTCTTCACATAACTGAAAATGCAGGTGAAGACATACCTGACATCAGAACACTGCCGCCTGCTACACCTGGCCAGCAGGTTACCACAAACATACAGAAACAGGACACGTCTTGTCCCTTCACTAACTCACTTCATTTTACTGAAATATATAAACTAGGAAAAAAGTAGGAACAGCTTTATTATTTAACGATTACACATAATAAAGCTGTTCCTTCTTCTTTCCTAGTTTATACAATTTGGTATCACAGCTTTACTGTAGTGCTTTGTGTATAGTTGTATATCTATACACTAATTATTGTGTGTTGCTCATTTTACTGGCAACAAAAACATAACTCTCTGTACATGAAAGTCTGGATAGAACTGTTTACATGAGAGTCTGGATAGAACTGCTTATCTGTACATGAGAGTCTGGATAGAACCTCTTCTCTGTACATGAGAGTATGGATAGAACTTCTTCTCTGTCTGAATGTTAAACATAGACTGTTGAATCCTTCTAAGTTAAAACTTCATACAGTAGAGTGCTCCTCCACCACTCCCTCCAAGCTAAAACTTCATACAGCACAGTGCTCTTCCAACATCCCTCCAAGCTAAATCTTCATACAGCACAATGGTCCTCCAACACTCCCTCCAAGCTAAAACTTCATACAGCACAATGCTCCTCCACCATTCCCTTCAAGCTAAATCTTCATACAGCACAATGCTCCTCCAACACTCCCTCCAAGCTAAAACTTCATACAGCACAATGCTCCTCCACCATTCCCTTCAAGCTAAATCTTCATACAGTAGAGTGCTCCTCCACCATTCCCTTCAAGCTAAAACTTCATACAGTAGAGTGCTCCTCCACCACTCCCTCCAAGCTAGCATTTATTTATATTTGTGCCACATCTTCTGCACATTTTATTCAGACAAACATACGTGAAGATATGTCACACATTATCATAACGCCACATAATCATGATTGGGAGACGACATTACAGTACAAATATGTAATCATTCCCTACTTTATCCGGATTACTTACTGCAGCACTCAGGGCGTAAGATTACCCGGGGCGGGGGTATGTGGGTGTGGGGCGTCAAGAGAGTCTCAGACGTTTTACTGTTAAGAGATTTCAAAAATATTAATATTCTTGAAAACATCTTCAAAATATAACGCAGATGATTCTTTCCAGGGATAATAGTAATAATCATTTGTAAAAAAGCTCATGGTACGAACCATTTTATTATAAACAAAAAAGAAAAGTAATAGTAATGCAAATGCAGGCTATAATACTTATATAAATCAAATTTAAAATAGTTCCGGAAATTCCCGGTGTATCTTTTCCAGCTATTTACTTACGGAGATTGTGTAACCTCGTTTTCGCTACACTTGTCGGGAGATAAGATCTACTTACTGCACTGATCCCGTAGTTCAACGAGAATGTTTTGCATCTTGGTTACGACAGTTTGACCCTCACTTGACCTGGCGGGGCCGAGTATAAGCACATTTTCATTACCAAAAGAATTTGTTCATTGCGAAATCTGCTCTGTGTTTCAGCTGTGGTCATAACATTTGTAATCGCTTGCGATAACCTTTCAACTGCAAGACAGGTTTCACAGTTGGATCTCATATTTCTGTATTTTTAGAACCGTGTCCCACAGTTTAATTTTTAAAAAAATCTAATACAGAGTTTCTCACACTGTGATGGCGCTAGGAGTTTTAGAAACTCATCTTTCACCTTGAAAGTACCTTTCAAAATTATCGGTTTTGTCAATACAGCACTTTGTACTTTACACTTTTTTAATAGCAAAATTGAACAGTTTACAAACAGTAACGTGAGTTACGTGTTCAAGTCCAGTTTTTCTTACATTATTTGTTTCCAGATTTAAAATTCACAAAATGCTCACATGCTGAACCTAAATCAAAACTGGTCGATTCTCCTCCAGCGAATTGAACATCATCACTGTATTGGCCCGATTCTCCTCCAGCAAATTGAACATCATCACTGTATTGGCCCGATTCTCCTCCAGCGAACTGAACATCATCACTTTATTGGCCTGATTATCCTCCAGCGAACTAAACATCATCACCTTATTGGCCTGATTATCCTCCAGCGAACAGAACATCATCACCTTATTGGCCTGACTATCCTCCAGCAAACTGAACATCATCACCTCATTGGCCTGACTCTCCTCCAGCAAACTGAACATCATCACCTCATTGGCCTGACTATCCTCCAGCAAACTGAACATCATCACCTCATTGGCCTGACTATCCTCCAGCAAACTGAACATCATCACCTTATTGGCCTGACTATCCTCCAGCAAACTGAACATCATCACCTCATTGGCCTGACTATCCTCCAGCAAACTGAACATCATCACCTTATTGGCCTGACTATCCTCCAGCAAACTGAACATCATCACCCTATTGGCCTGACTATCCTCCAGCAAACTGAACATCATCACTTTATTGGCCTGACTATCCTCCAGCAAACTGAACATCATCACCCTATTGGCCTGACTATCCTCCAGCAAACTGAACATCATCACCCTATTGGCCTGACTATCCTCCAGCAAACTGAACTTCATCACCTTATTGGCCTGACTATCCTCCAGCAAACTGAACATCATCACCTTATTGGTCTGATTATCCTCCAGCAAACTGAACATCATCACCTTATTGGCTTGACTATCCTCCAGCAAACTAAACATCATCACCTTATTGGCCTGATTATCCTCCAGCAAACTGAACATCATCACCCTATTGGCCTGACTCTCCTCCAGCAAACTGAACATCATCACCTTATTGGCCTGACTATCCTCCAGCAAACTGAACATCATCACCTTATTGGCCTGACTATCCTCCAGCGAACTGAACATCATCACCCTATTGGCCTGACTATCCTCCAGCAAACTGAACATCATCACCTTATTGGCCTGACTATCCTCCAGCAAACTGAACATCATCACCTTATTGGCCTGACTATCCTCCAGCAAACTGAACATCATCACCTTATTGGCCTGACTATCCTCCAGCGAACTGAACATCATCACCTCATTGGCCTGATTCTCCTCCAGCAAACTGAACATCATCACCTTATTGGCCTGACTCTCCTCCAGCAAACTGAACATCATCACCCTATTGGCCTGACTATCCTCCAGCAAACTGAACATCATCACCCTATTGGCCTGACTCTCCTCCAGCAAACTGAACATCATCACCCTATTGGCCTGACTCTCCTCCAGCTGACCTCGCTGCTTGCTTTATGCTATGTTTTTGACAACATAAATCGGTTACGAGTGACCGACGACTCCAACAGTTTCGGTTTTTCTCGGTAATTTACCGCTGATTGCCGCTCAACGCAACCTCTGTTAAACCCTATAGAAACCCTTGAAATTATGGTTCAGGTCTCATGGAACCCGTAGATGGAAAACTATTTCAAGTAGAGCTGGCAAAATGTTAGACAGAATAGCAGACATGGGGACACAGACTGAGTTTTCAAGATGAATGAGATAGTGGCCAAGGAAACACAACTACTTGTATCAGGATTAGTGAAGCAAAGCTGACTTGAGTCCCTATTCTACCTCCACGTGGTACTCTTGACATAATATGGAGTTGCTCACTCATTCATTTGCATGTCCTTTGCGGTACTTTGCCTCCTTTTGGAGTTACTATGAACCGCAATTTCTGGAAAAAAAATACACCATGTCGATGAAGGATACGTCGGAGCCGAAAGGTGCAGATATCACAGCCCAACTGGAAGCAGTGGCACAGTACATCCAGCACTCTTTTCATGGGGAACGCAGAAGAAGCAGAAGCAGTATTAGTAGTAGTAATTATAGACGTACTAGCGTATATTGTAAATGAATAGTAATAGATAGTATTCTGTGAGCAGATAATTAAACAGACAATCCTCGTTTGTCGGCAGGATTTCGCTCGACGGCCGCGTCCCAAAGCGACATGGAGATAAGGCTAACTTCAACGGGAACTAGCTTACTTAACTTTACATTAAGTAAACGGGCATGTTTTACACCAAAAAATAAATTAAGAATGACCTTATAATTTGCACACAGGCTTTAAAATAGTTTTACATTAAATAAATACTGTATGGGTTAAAAAAAATCCTAAACTTACAATATGAAATCCTGCTGTTTCGTATAACTGATGATCGGAGAAATGAATCGTCTTATAGCTTGGGCTATCTTGTATCTTTTTTTTCCCTTTTTCTGAGAATCTGTTTATGAAGGATGTTTATATTTTATTTTTCAATCTCGGAACTCTCGTTCAACCCTGACTGGACCTCTCACTGACCAAAAAGTTTAGACAGCATGACAAAAAGATGGACATTTTTTTTAAAAGCTTGTTTATAACTTTACGCAAAAAAAAAAAAACCCTAAAAAAACTGCATGATCTGAATCTTCTAGTATTCTACGGCACATTTCGATTTTAAACCGAAAGCCCCCCAAAAATGAGACCTTGCGCAAGAGTGCTTAGTTTAAATTTCAGAGGTCACGTAAAGTCCTTTTTAACGACTAAATCGCGTACACCGATCACATGCCGACGAGCTTCTCGTGTAATTCCGGCCTCGCCGTAGCCTGGCATACATCGTGAGAGGGAAGATATCCCCTAGCTTAATCTGGAATTAGGGACTGTTGGCTAGTGAAGGACTTAATACGTTGCTGGAATGTAGAGCGCACGTCGCTGAGAAGATACTGGAGCTTTTAGACTGAAACAAAAATGTCGGGGTTTCTTGTTTCTTTTTTCCTACATTGTGGTCTAGGGATGCAGTCCTGGAGGTTAGGGCCAGGTTACAGTGTGATCTAGGGATGCAGTCCTGGAGGTTAGGGCCAGGTTACAGTGTGGTCTAGGGATGCAGTCCTGGAAGTTACCGTGAGGTTAGGGCCCGGTTAGAGTGCGGTGAATTTTTATTTATTACTAGACGTAAACTTATCACAAATGCAAGCTTCTTAAAAAAAATGATGTGTGGGTAGCCGTGTGCTGTAAGATTGTGGGTAGCCGTGTGCTGTAAGATTGTAGGTAGGCATGTGATGTAAGATTGTGGGTAGCCGTGTGCTGTAAGATTGTGGGTAGGTGTGTGCTGTAAGATTGTGGGTAGGCGTGTGCTGTAAGATTGTGGGTAGGTGTGTGCTGTACGATTGTGGGTAGGTGTGTGCTGTAACATTGTGGATAGGCATGTTATGTAAGATTTAGGTAGGCGTGTGATGTAAGATTGAGGGTAGGTGTGTGCTGTACGATTGTGGGTAGGTGTGTACTGTAACATTGTGGATAGGCATGTTATGTAAGATTTAGGTAGGCGTGTGATGTAAGATTGAGGGTAGGCGTGTGATGTAAGATTTAGGCAGGCGTGTGATGTAAGATTGTAAGTAGGCGTGTGATGTAAGACTGTAAGTAGGCGTGTGATGTAAGATTGTAAGTAGGCGTGTGATGTAAGATTGTAAGTAGGCGTGTGATGTAAGATTGAGGGTGGGCGTATGCTGTAGGATTGTAGGTAAGCGTGTTATGTAAGATTGTAGGTAGATGTGTGATGAAGATTGTGGGTAGGCATGTGATGTAAGATTGTTGGTAGACATGGGATGTAAGATTGTAGGTAGGCGTGTGCTGAACGTTGGCGGAAGGCCGACTTTGATGTCCTTTGATTTAAGATCGATCTACCGAACTGTCGCGGTCTGACTTCGTCGGGTTAGACAGCGTGACGTAAGGAAGGTCATGACCTAAACAAGGGAACTGATTTATTAGTCTGATAGTTTGATAAAACCACACTGAACTATGATTAGACCTGGTTGTCAGTTACTGCTGGAGGTCGCGTGGAAGGTCGTAACCAGAAAAAAAGTGAGAATTTGAAGAAAGTAAAAACCTCTTTCAGCCAGATCTTCCCAGCATATCATCTCAGCCAGATCATCCAAGCATATCATCTCAGCCAGATCATCCCAGCATATCATCTCAGCCAGATCATCCCAGCATATCATCTCAGCCAGATCATCCAAGCATATCATCTCAGCCAGATCATCCCAGCATATCATCTCAGCCAGATCATCCCAGCATATCACCTCAGTCAGTTTTCAATCTATCATGTTATGTTTTGATATGGAATCACAGCAAGTATATGTGTTTTGTGTATTTCTCTGTGTGTATCACTTTTTCATTTATATTGTAGTATTAATAACAATCTGTAAGGTTTGTAGGAATAGTGAGGACAAAAACTTTTATCTTAATGCAAAGAAAACTAAATTGATGACAACTGACATAAAATAAATAAGGCAGCTGAAATATGTATCAGTGAGGAAAAACTGGAAGAGGTGGACAGTTTTGAATATCTTGGATCATTATTAACAATGACAGAGAGAGACAGAGACAGAGACAGATAGAAACAGAGACAGAGAGAAACAGAGACAGAGAGAGACAGAGACAGACAGAGATAGAGAGAGACAGAAACAGCGACAGAGAAAGACAGAGAGAGACAGAGAGATAGACAGAGAGAGACAGAGAGAGGCAGAGACAGAGACAGAGAGAGACAGAGGGAGACAGAGATAGACATAGAGAGACAGAGATGGACATAGAGAGACAGAGACAGAGAGGGACATAGAGAGACAGAGACAGAGAGAGACGAGACAGAGAGAGAAAGTGAGAGACAGAGGCAGAGACAGAGACAGAGACAGAGAGAGACAGAGACAGAGACACACAGGGAGATAGAGAGAGACAGAAAGAGAGACAAAGAGAGACAGAGACACAGAGAGACAGAGACACAGAGACAGAGAGAGACATAAAGACAGAGAGAGAAACAGAGATAGAGACAGAAACAGAGAGAGATAAAGACAGAGAGAGAAACAGAGATAGAGACAGAAACAGAGAGAGACAGAAAGAGACGGAGAGATAGAGACGGAGAGAGACAGAGAGATTGACAGAGGCAGAGACAGAGGGAGACAGAGACAGAGAGAGACAGACAGAGACAAAGACAGACACAGAGAGACAGAGACAGACATAGAGAGAGATAGAGAGAGACAGACAGAGGCAGAGAGACAGAGACAGATATAGAGAGACAGAGAGACAGAGAGACCGAGACAGAAAGAGACAGAGAGAGAGATAGAGACAGAGATAGAGACAAAGACAGAACGGGACAGAGACAGAGACAGAGAGAAGACAGAGACAGAGAGAGACGGTGAAAGACAGAGAGACAGAGACAGACAGAACAAGACAGAAAGAAGCAAAGAGACAGAGACAGAGAGAGACAAAGAGAGACAAAGAGACAGAGACAGAGAGAGTAAAGACACAGAGAGAAACAGATAGAGAAAGACACAGAGAGAGACAGAGAGTTACAGAGACAGAGAGAGATAGAGTCAGAGACAGAGAGAGACAAAGAGACAGAGAGAGACAGAAACCGAGAGAGACAGAGACAGAGCGAAACAAAGAGACAGAGACAGAGATAGACATAGACAGAGAGAGACAGAGACAGAGAGAGACAGAGAGTATTTCAAAAGGGTTAAGATAGAAAGAGATAGACAGAGACAGAGACAGAGATAGAGACAAAGACAGAAAGAGACAGAGACAGAGAAAGACAGAGTCAGAGACAGAGAGAGACATAGACAGAGAGAGAGTGAAAGACAGAGAGACAGAGACAGAAAGAGAGACAAAGAGAGACAGAGACACAGAGAGAAACAGATAGAGAAAGACACAGAGAGAGACAGAGAGTTACAGAGACAGAGAAAGATAGAGTCAGAGACAGAGAGAGAGAGACAAAGAGACAGAGACAGAGAGAGGGACAGAAACCTAGAGAGACAGAAACCAAGAGAGAAGGAGACAGAGAGAAACAAAGAGACAGAGACAGAGAGAGAGACACAGACAGAGAGAGACAGAGACAGACAGAAACAGAGACAGAGAGGAAAGAGACAGAGAGAGACAGAGAGTATTTCAAAAGAGTTAAGAATTGGGCACGCAGGCCCGTCAGACATTCTGCCCTTTATCATACAACTTTCACTCTGTTCCAGACATTCTACAAATATCTTACATCTTATATCTTATATCCTTCCCGTGCCGTTAGACGTCACATAGGGCTCGCAAAGTAGTTCGCCAATTTTTCCTGTCTTCGGCGAGTCTTTCAACCTCAACAAAGGATTTTATGCCTGTTAACTTGGCCTCTCTTAATAATGTCCTCTTCAGAGTTTCACGCGGTCTGCCCCTTTTTCTTCGGCCTGTTGTGTTCCACAAATATGCTGCTCATATAACAAACACAATTAACAATAAAGTAGCTACATACACACAAAATGACTATCTACATACACATATAAATGGCTATCTACCAAACAAAAATTTCATTACTATTCAGAATAATGAGTTCGGTATCTGTACGAGCAGTCTAAAATAACCTTTTAAGTTTTACGATTCATGGAGGCATGTAGTCGACATAAATAGATATTGGGAAAGTTTGTAGTTGTAGAAAGGAGTATAGTTTATATTTTTTATACAGAATGGGAGGGTATTTCAGCGATGAGAAGCAGAACAAGTAAAGCTTTTCTTGTAAAGATCAAGTCTATTTTTTGAAAGACTTATGTTGTTCAAGCATTGGCTGCACTTTGGGCTAAATTTAAACAGGTTCCATAGATAAGGCGGGGCATGCCGTGAAAGAATTTGATGTACTAACTTGGCTTTGTTGAAGAGGAACCTGTTCTTAAGAGGCAGTATTTTGATACGTTTGTGCTGGTTAGTTGTTTGTGCTTGATCTTTGTCACTAACAAGCTTTGCTGCTCGCTTTTGAAGTGAGTAAAGCCTCTTTGTATTTGACACTGAGCAACCATCCAAGATTGTTGAGCAATAGTCTAAATATGTTTGTATATGAGATATGTAGTATGTCTTCCTTGTGTCTTGATCGATGAAGTGCTTAATTTTGGCTAATTGGTATACTTTTTGTGCGATGAGTTTTGTTAGACCTTGCACATGAGAGTTCCAGGTCAGAAGTTGGTCAGTAATAAGACCTAGAGTTTTGTGCTCGCTAACGTTTTCTATCTGTGATGTTTCTGTACAGAGTCGAAGTTTTGTTTTTGTTGCGTTTTGTAGTTTCTGTCTTGTTGTTATGAGCATTGACTTTGTTTTATCGGTGTTTATAATCATCCCATTGTTGTTGCTCCATCTAATGAGATTGTTTAACTCGACCTGAAGAGTTGATTCAAGGTTAATACAGTCGTTGTCACTGGTGTAGACTGTGCAATCATCAGCGATAAAAGGTCACAAGAAGAGTGTTTAAGATGAAGTGGAAGATCATTGATATAGATAGCAAAGAACACCGGGCCAAGAATAGAACCTTGCGGAACACCAGTGTCAACTATAACAGAATTTGATAGAGAATTGTTGAAGAATACTACCTGTTGTCTGTCTGAAAGAAATGATGCAATTAATTTTATTAAATCAGGATGCAGTCAATAAGTTTTTATTTTTCTTACAAGAATATCATGGTCAGTCATATCTAATGCCTTTTTTAAGTCGACAAAGATGGCACCACATAGTCAGTCGTCATTTATATTTACTAACCAGTTTTCTGTCATTTTGGTAAGAGCTGTGTGGCATGAATGATTGGGTCTAGCGCCTGGCTAACTGTCTATGAGCAAATTGTTCTCTTTCATGTGTAGTAGAGTTATTTTGTGTATGTGTTTTTCGAGTGGTTTTGATAACGACGATAGCATGGGTATTGGTCTATAGTTGGAAAGATAGAGAGACAGAGAAGGAGGGACAGAGAGACAGAGACAGAGACAGATATAGAGGGACAGAGAGACATAGACAGAGAGACAGAGACAGAAAGAGAGACAGAGATAGAGACAAAGACAGAAAGGGACAGAGAGAGACAGATTCAGAGACAGAGAGAGACAGAGACAGAGAGAGACAATGAAAGACAGAGAGACAGAGAAAAGAGAGCAGAGATGAGTGCTTCAGCAGACACCTGGACAAGCAGAGAGAAGATAGGTTATACATTTGGACTCATATATATGTAATAGTCTACGTCCACTTCTGTCATCATCATCATCATCATCTCATCATCATCATCATCATCATCATTTCTCTATTAGAGTTGCAGCTGTATTGTCTATAGCAGCAGCAGCAGCAGGTGTAGTAAAAGTTGCAACAGTAAAATCTGTAACAGCAGTAGTTGTAGCAGTGCCTAGAATAACACCAACAGATGTTTATGTTGCAGCACCTACAGCACCGGTGTCAACAATAGCGTAGTAATAATAAAAGTTGGGTATTCGCTGCAGCATTATTAATAGCAGCAGGTGAAGAAAAAGAAAGAAAGAGAAGAAGACGAAGAAGAAGAAGAGAAGAAGAAGAAGCCGTTAAAATTTTAACAGAAAATTCAAGAATTTTTTCCCCCTCATATTCCATTAAATTTTCATTTGGAAAAGACACTTTTCCTGTAATTAGAAATGTATTCGCCTTTGCCATTCACTCTGGAAATTTTTCCGGCTGATATCTGGAATTTTTCCGGCTGATATCTATTGTTTCCCCGTCGTTCCTGGTATTGTTTTCGTTTGCAGTGTTTGTTTTGTTTGATTGTATTGTTTTTCTTTTGTTTGCTTGCGTTTGTCGAGGTTTGTGAGCGAGGCATGAAAGACTGAATTCCGCCATGTTCCTGAGTTTTTTTTTGTCACTAGATATTTTGTTCTGATAGCGAAACCTCCGACTATTCATCATCATCATCATCATCATCATCTTCATCATCCCTCTGTACTCCCACTGGAGCATAAGACATCAACAAAGTTTCTCCAGCCAATCCTGTCTTGAGCAAATCGGGACAGCTCAAGTGAAGTCCTTCCCGCTCTCTTTATCCCTTCCCGTGCTCTGCTTCTCCATATCCCCAGTAGCCTGTCCTCCTTTCTTTTCCCTTGAGGTGTCCCGTTTAAGGCGGTGTAGGGGTGTCTTGTTCTATCGATCCGTAGCTCGTGGCCCAGCCATTTCCATCTTCGTCTTCTAACTTCTTTAGTAATGTTCTCAATGCCCGTTTGTTTGGCTATTTCCCTTGTTTGTCACGTGCTCTTCCCAGTGTATTCTTAACATTTTCTCGAGCCATCTTCCTTCAAGTCCTCTCATCCCATCTCTTAACTAGTTATTCTATTCTGGTTACAAAATGTCTAACTCTTCACTATGTGTTCTATTCTGGTTACAAAATGTCTAACTCTTCACTATGTGTTCTATTCTGGTTACAAAATGTCTAACTTTTCACTATATGTTCCATTCTGGTTACAAAATGTCTAACTCTTCACTATGTGTTCTATTCTGGTTACAAAATGTCTAACTCTTCACTATGTGTTCTATTCTGGTTACAAAATGTCCAACTTTTCACTATATGTTCCATTCTGGTTACAAAATGTTCAACACTTCACGAGCTATTCTATTCTTGTTACGAAATGTCCATCTCTTCACTAGATATTGTATTCTGATTGCAAAATACCCAGCTGTTCACTAGATATCTTCTGGTTGCAAAGTGTCCAGCTGTTCACTAGATATTCTATTCTTGGTGCAATATGTCAAACTCTTCATTAGATATTCTATTTTGTCTTCAAAATGTCCAGCTGTTCACTAGATATTCTTTTGTGGTTGCAAAATGCCCAGCTGTTCACTGGATATTCTATTCTGGTTGAATAATGTCCAGCTGTTCACTAGATATTGTATTCTGGTTGGAAAATACCCAGCTGTTCACTAGATATTGTATTCTGGTTGGAAAATACCCAGCTGTTCACTAGATATTCTATTTTGGTTCCAAAATCTCCAGCTTCTTACTATATATTCTTTTCTGACTGCAAAATAGATATTGTACTGGCGTTGCAAAATATTCAACTCTTCAATAGATATTTCATTCTGACCGCTAAATGATTAACTGTTCACTAGATATTTTACTGTGACTGCTAAACAATTAACTATTCATTAGATATTTTATTATGACTGCTAAATGATCAACTATTCACTAGATATTTTATTCTGGTAGTGAAATGCCCAACTGCGGGATTACTTTAATCCCCAAAGGCAGTGGAAGGGCATTTTGATCGCCTGGGGTAATGTAGGAAACTTTATGGACATTAATTTTGTCAAAAATTTGACATGGAAATTTAACACACTTTTAGTAATACTCTTACTGCTATTGCTCATTCTAATTGTGTAGTTTCTACTGCTTCTTCTAATTCTGTTGCTATTTCTACTGCTTCTTCTAATTCTGTTGCTATTTCTACTGCTTCTTCTAATTCTGTTGCTATTTCTACTGCTTCTTCTAATTCTGTTGCTATTTCTACTGCTTCTTCTAATTCTGTTGCTATTTCTACTGCTTCTTCTAATTCTGTTGCTATTTCTACTGCTTCTTCTAACACAGTCGGTAATCATAACTTTCAGTCAGTCACTCGGCACAGTCAGTAATCATAACTTAATCCAACAAACTTTTATTTTACTGAAGTTCAGTTCCTTGATATGGGCTGCTCCATTCCAGACTTCTACAAAGTCGGGTGGTTCTCCGTCAACTTACAGAAGTTTATAGAGTGTCATATTATAGTTCAAGACCTGAGATGGCAGTACTTCATGCATATCATCATCATCATCATCATCATCATCATCATTACCATAATCATCATCATCGCTATCGTCAAGACGATCATGGTTTACCGCATATCTCAGGCTGGCTCAATGGCTTTATATCACGTGACACTGTCAGTCACTCCTGTGTTTCTGCACCCTGCCTGCCTGTGTATGCCGTGGCTAAACTATTTATCTTCCTTGCGCATGGGACTTTACTCTTGGGTACATTTCATGGCGGAAAAGGAAGATGTATTCTCTAAGCAAAAAAAAAAAAAATCTGTTTCCTTCACGTGTGAAAACGGAAACAATATGGCGGCTAAATACTCCACGTTTGTGATATTGTAATTTTACATTTTAAATGAATCAAAGATGTCTGTAATGGAGCGACATCTTGTTTATGAGAGCAACAGAATAAAGGCTCCTGAGATGCTATCCAACCTCTTTATTGTTGATCCCGGCAACAGGATCTGGCTAGGGAAAGAAGGCAAAGCTCACCGAGACCCTAGAGTGGTGGAGCCTGACGAAAACTTTTCCTTTCGTGTGCCCGGGACTCATTGGACTAGCTACCTGAGTCTAGTCTCAGCTCTGATGTTCCAACAGTTTTATAGCTAGATACCTGAGTCTAGTCTCAGCTCTGATGTTCCAACAGCTTTATAGCTAGATACCTGAGTTTAGTCTCAGCTCTGATGTTCCAACAGCTTTATAGCCAGATACCTGAGTCTAGTCTCAGCTCTGATGTTCCAACAGTTTTCATACTAGCTACAGGAATCTAGTCTCAGCTGTGATGTTCCAACAGTTTTCATACTAGCTACAGGAATCTAGTCTCAGCTCTGATGTTCCAACAGTTTTCATACTAGCTACAGGAATCTAGTCTCATCTCTGATGTTCCAGCAGTTTTCATACTAGCTACATGAATCTAGTCTCAGCTGTGATGTTCCAACAGTTTTCATACTAGCTACATGAATCTAGTCTCAGCTGTGATGTTCCAGCAGTTTTCATACTAGCTACATGAATCTAGTCTCAGCTGTGATGTTCCAACAGTTTTCATACTAGCTACAGGAATCCAGTCTCATCTCTGATGTTCCAATAGTTTTCTGACTAAACACCAGCATCCAATCCTAGCCCTGATGTTCCAACGGACTTCTGACTAGCCACCTGACTCCTGTTGCATGTCTCCATTTAAACATTCTCTACACTCCACCATGCGCACTTCTGAACGCAGTCTCCTACTTACAAACCACAGCCCCTTACAAGTCACAGCTAAGTGGTCCATTCATTTTTTTCCATTCCTATTTTGCTTTACTTTTAGCTTTCATGTGAGTTGATACATTATATCCCTTCTCTATTTCTTTGTCCTGTGTGATTTTGTAAGATTAAGGCTCACGCCGAAACGTTACAACTGTGTGCTTGTTAAGTAATAAAGCTGTTCCTACTTTTCCCCTAGTTTATACACTCTCGTTTGTTATCTTCCCATCTGCATCTTTGTCTATCTTTCGCTCTTTTTCCTTCTAACTTTAATTCTAGAACTGTCTTTGATATAAGATTGTGTCTTTTGGTGTGGCCAAGGTATTTTGTTTTCTTTATCCACATTTAATTGAGAAGTTCACATTGCAGTTGAAGTTATTCTAATACCTGTACTTGTGTTCTTTTCACTGTTCATGATATATGGCATAAAGTTTCTGTAGATTCTGATTTCCGCTGTATTTATCCTTCTCTCGTACTTTTTGCTTAGAGTCCAGATTTATACTCAATACAGCAGCACAGAACAGATATACGAGAGGTGATTGATAAGTTCTCGGCATAAGTACAAATACTTGAAACATACCGTTAATGTTAGGTGCATTTGTAGATCAGGTTAATGTAAGATTAAACGCCAAGTTTCAAGAAATTAACTGCAACCAATTTTTTTTTACAGGCCACTGAAGTGGTAAGGGGCGGCAGAAATTGAGAAAATGGATAAAATTTCTCATCGAGCAGTCATTCGCTACCTCTGCATCAAGGGCGTATCGTCGAAGGAGATCCATGAGGATATTGTGGAGACTATAGGGGAGAGTGCCCCTTCTTACAGCACAGTGAAGAAATGGGCAGCTCAGTTCAAACATGGAAGGGAGAGTCTGGAAGATGATCCCCGTCAAGGAAGACCAAGAACGGTAACCACAGATGAAGCCACCGGCAGAATCCATGACATGATAATGGAGGATCGACGACTAGCTGAGCGGTACATTGCTACTAAGTTGAGCATCTCCCAGGAATGTGTTCATGCCATTATTCACAATGATCTTAAAATGACAAAAGTCTTTGCTCGATGGGTCCCGAAACTTCTTGGAGCTGGTCACAAACGACAGCGTCTCAGCATGTCAAGAGACAATCTTGGCCATTTTTCTGCAGATCCTGAACAGTTTCTTCAGCAATTTGTGACTTTAGATGAGACTTGGGTTCATCATTCTCAACCAGAAACCAAAGAACAGTCAAAGCAGTGGAAACATCATGGATCCTCACCTCCAAAGAAAGCATGGCTGGTTCTGTTTGTAGGCAAAGTGATGGCTTCCATCTTTCGGGATTCAGAAGGTGTGCTATTGGTAGACTATCTTCAAAAGGGCAGAACGTCACCGGGACCTATAACGCTAATCTTATGAAGCAACTGTGGGTCAAACTGAAGGAAAAGCGTGGAGGGAAATTGACGAGAGGAGTCATCTTTCAGCAAGACAATGCTCTAGTTCACAAGTCGGCGATGATAATGGCTGCCATTCATGAATGCGGCTTCCAGCTTCTTGAATATCCTCCTTATTCCCCAGATTTGGCCACTTCGGAATATTATCTGTTTACCAAACTCAAAACGGAGCTCAGTGGTCGCAAACTTTCTTCAGATGATGGCGTCATTCATGCTGTAGACCATTTTCTACTGGCACAAGTAGACCATTTTCTACTGGGGCCGGCTAGCGTAGTGGTTAGAGCACTCGTCTAGCAACCAAATGGTCGAGGGTTCGAATCCCCAGCTGAGCGGGATTTTTTTTCCGACCAATACGGCCCCGAGGTCGACCCAGCCTCGTAAAATGGGTACCAGAGAAAATCTGGGAAGTAAAGGCAACGAGGAAAGGAACTGGTCACCCTACCTCATACGCTGATGACCCAGCATAATGAGGTCTCTAACGCTTCACCCCCTACGGCATTTGCTATGGGACTATCTTTACTTTTTTACAAGATGCTGACTTTTACAAAGAAGGGATCCGTATGCTTCAGGATGGCTGGACCAAGTCCATAGACTTGCAAGGGGACTATGTTGAGAAATAACCAAAAATGTTGTCCACAAATAATCCGTTGTACCTTATGCCGAGAACTTATCAATCAGCGCTCGTAGCATTTTCTAAATCTCGTTTTTTATTTTTATGAACAGTTTCCTGGATAACAGCATTGTCTTCATGATGTTGGACGTGTGGTTTGCCATTCCTCGTCTTTCCTCCACCCCACATCTCCCGCCGTGGTAGTATTTGCTCTAGGTAGCTGTAGTTTCTCACTTGCTCCAGCTTCTAATCGTTTACGCTTATATCCATATTTGGCTTTTGATCTCTTTCCTGCTGAACATCGTTACTTTTCTTTTCTTTACTTCTCATTCTTGGCTTGTGTTGATTGCCTTGTCTAGTAATTTATATAGGTTCTGAGCATTCTCTGCTAGAAAAAGTCGGTATCTTCTACGTAAATCGTTATCAAAAACAGCAAACTTCAGTACACAGTAGCATCAACAAAATCAGCAAAACACAAAAAAACCGCATCCATGGTAACATCATATAAAATAACTACAATAATATATTAACAAGTACCAAGAAAAAAAAACCCCGCAGCAAAATCAGCAAAAACAGACCAAAAAAAATATTAGTGAAACAAAGAAAAACAATAAACGCAAATTCTCTAAATTCGCGTTAACGAATTTACTTCATTTCCAGTGCTTTATGTGTTCCTTTATCTCCCCTACACGGTATTTTATACACAGTACATTATTTCCTATACGTTATATTGTTGGAGTATTTACGTTATGTTGTTGGACTATTTCCTGTACGTTATATTGTTGGACTATTTTGTGTGCGTTATATTGTTGGAGTATTTCCTATAAGTTATTTTGTTGGACTATTTCTTGTACGTTATATTGTTGGAGTAATATCTACACGTTATGGTTTTGGACTATTTCCTTGTACTTTATATTGTTGGAGTATTTACTATACGTTATATTGTTGGAGTATTTACTATACGTTATATTGTTGGAGTATTTACTATACGTTATATTGTTGGAGTATTTCCTACATGTTATATTGTTGGAGTATTACTATACGTTATATTGTTGGAGTATTTACTATACGTTATATTGTTGGAGTATTTACTATAGGTTATAATGTTGAACTATTTCATGTACGTTATATTGTTGAAATATTTTATGTGCGTTATAATGTTGGAGTATTTCCTATACGTTATAATGTTGGATCTAATGACCACCTGGTCACCATGGTGATCATGGCGTTCTTGGCAAACAACAACAAACTTTGTATAAGTGCTTACTTCAGTACTAACAACAAGATATAACATCCCGAGTTAAAAACTTTGTTTTCCATTTGCTCCATCTACCTTTTGATTTTTGAAGGAATGCCTTCCATGAACTCAGTCTCACTCGCGCTTTCATTTTTTTTTTCCGTGAAAGTAATAGCCCATTTATCGCACAACACAGTGATGAGAATTTTAAATTTATGTACGCACGCCATCTTTTTTTGAAAGGATCAAAGGGATACAATCAAAAATAACTTGTGAGACCAGAGTAACCTGCCCGTGAACCGGATTTTGACGAAGAGGCCGTTATCTATACACTGAAGTCCGGTAAGGTAACGTGAAACTTCCGCCAAGTTTACAGAGTTTAAGAGGAGAGGGGGAACATGATTCCTTTAATGCATATGTCAGAACGTAACAGTTTTTTTTCTTAAGAGTTCTTGTCTTCATCTTTGTTTTGTTTAAAACTCTTTCACTTTAGACAAGATCACATGTTCCTACCAGGTTCCCGAGACCGAACGTGGAATGTTTGTCGTGTTGGCTGCCTTCGTCACGTGATCTTATGTACGCCACGTGACACGATTCAACACTTAATATTGTGTCCATCAACCTCTGTCTACTGCAATCGCTACTACCTGGCACAAAAATGGGGGGGGGGAGGGGAAGGGGGGAGGAGGAAAAGGGACTGGGGGGGGGGAGATCTTTCATACAAGGAAAAAGTACAAGATGTTACAATAGCAGAAACATACAAGATGTTGACATCACATATAAGATATTGGCAAGAGGAGATACAAGATGTTCACATGAAGAGAAAATACAAGATGTTCACATGAAAATAAAATACAAGATGTTCACATGAAAATAAAATACAAGATGTTCACATGAAAATAAAATACAAGATGTTCACATGAAGAGAAAATACAAGATGTTCACATGAAGAGAAAATACAAGATGTTCACATGAAAAGAAATTGCAAGATGTTCACCTCAAGAGAAAATAAACGATGTTCACGTAAATAGAAAATACAAGATGTTCACATGAAGAGCAAATGCAAGATGTTCATGTGAGAACAAAATGCAAGATGCTCACTTTAGGGTAAAATACAAGATATTGATATAAAGAGAAAATAACATAAGGGAAGATGTTCACATAAGATAAACGTATAAAATATTTGATTAAAAGAAAATTACAAGACGCCTATATAAGGAAAAAATACAAAGTATTCACACAACGAAGAACTGCAAGATGTTCACTTTGGAGAATAAGACGAGATGTTCACATAGAAGAATAACACGAGATATTCACATAAGAGAATAACACGAGATGTTCACATTGGAGAAAAACACGAGATGTTCACATTGGAGAATAACACGAGATGTTCACGGAAGAAAAAGATATTCACAAATGAGAAGAAGACAAAGTGTAGAAAGAAAGGAAGAATTCAGATGCCCACACACAGGAATAATTGTACTTCATGAACGAAGACGAGATAATAAAGTTGAAATATGGACTCAACAAAATGTCAAGACTCTGCAGTCAATATGTTCTTGAGAGCAGCTTAATCTGAGGACATGGGGTGTCTTTCTCTCTCTCTTTCTGATCCTTCTTTCTCTCTCTTCCTCCTTCTCTCTCTCTCTCTTCTCTCTCTCTCTCTTTCTCCTCCTTCTTTCTCTCTCCTCCTCCTCTCTCTCTCCTTCTCTCTCTCTTTCTCCTTCTCTCTCTCTCCTTCTCCTCTCTCTCTCCTCCTTCTTTCTCTCTCTCCTTCTCTCTCTCCTCCTTCTCTCTCTCCTTCTCTTCTCTCTCCTCCTCTCTCCTTCTCTCTCTCTCCTTCTTCTTTCTTTCTCCTCCTTCTTTCTCTCTCCTCCTTCTCTCTCTCTCCTTCTCTCTCTCTTTCTCCTCTTCCTTCTCTCTCTCTCCTTCTCCTCTCTCCTCCTTCTTTCTCTCTCTCCTTCTCTCTCTCCTTCTCTCTCTCTCCTTCTTCTCTCTCTCTCCTACTTCTCTCTCCTCTCTCTCCTTCTCCTCTCTCTCTCCTCCTTCCCTCTCTCTCTCCTTCTCTCTCTCCTTCTCCTCTCTCTCTCCTCCTTTTCTCTCTCCTTCTTTCTCCTCCTCCTTCTCCTCTCTCTCTCCTCCTTCTCTCTCTCCTTCTCCTCTCTCTCTCCTTCTCTCTCTTTCTCCTCCTTCTTTCTCTCTCCTCCTTCTCTCTCTTTCTCCTCCTCCTTCTCTCTCTCTCCTTCTCTCTTTTTCTGCTCCTTCTCTCTCCTCCTCCTCTCTCTCCTGTTTCTCTCTCTTTCTCCTCCTTCTCTCTCCTCCTTCTCCGTCTTTCTCATCCTCTCTCTCTCTCCTCCTCCTCTCTCTCTCTCCTTCTCTCTCCCATCGTGGGTTCTCATGCGCTAATGAGTCTCTCTTTTTGTTCGTTTTCCTCTCTATTTCATCTTCTCTGCCAGTCGAACTATTTAACTATTCACTATTTTAAATCTTGTCACATTTATTATTCTTTCTTCTTCTTCTAGTTATTATTATTATCATTAGTTGTGACGATGAAAGGGGTAAAGAGAACACGAACTTCCAGAAGAAAGAAAGACAAGAATCACCCCTGGGAAAAAAAAAAGCCTATTCCTAGAAAAATAATCCACAGATTACGAGGAAACTTACAAAGAAAGAAAATGTGAAAGACACGAAAGAAGAAAAAAAAAAGAGCCTATTCCTAGAAAAATAATCCACAGATTACGAGGAAACTTACAAAGAAAGAAAATGTGAAAGACACGAAAGAAGAAAAAAAAAAAGCCTATTCCTAGAAAAATAATCCACAGATTACAAGGAAACTTACAAAGAAAGAAAATGTGAAAGACACGAAAGAAGAAAAAAAAAAGAGCCTATTCCTAGAAAAATAATCCACAGATTACAAGGAAACTTACAAAGAAAGAAAATGTGAAAGACACGAAAGAAGAAAAAAAAAAGAGCCTATTCCTAGAAAAATAATCCACAGATTACAAGGAAACTTACAAAGAAAGAAAATGTGAAAGACACGAAAGAAGAAAAAAAAAAGAGCCTATTCCTAGAAAAATAATCCACAGATTACGAGGAAACTTACAAAGAAAGAAAATGTGAAAGACACGAAAGAAGAAAAAAAAAAGAGCCTATTCCTAGAAAAATAATCCACAGATTACAAGGAAACTTACAAAGAAAGAAAATGTGAAAGACACGAAAGAAGAAAAAAAAAAGGAGCCTATTCCTAGAAAAATAATCCACAGATTACAAGGAAACTTACAAAGAAAGAAAATGTGAAAGACACGAAAGAAGAAAAAAAAAGAGCCTATTCCTAGAAAAATAATCCACAGATTACAAGGAAACTTACAAAGAAAGAAAATGTGAAAGACACGAAAGAAGAAAAAAAAAGAGCCTATTCCTAGAAAAATAATCCACAGATTACGAGGAACTTACAAAGAAAGAAAATGTGAAAGACACGAAAGAAGAAAAAAAAAGAGCCTATTCCTAGAAAAATAATCCACAGATTACAAGGAAACTTACAAAGAAAGAAAATGTGAAAGACACGAAAGAAGAAAAAAAAAAGAGCCTATTCCTAGAAAAATAATCCACAGATTACAAGGAAACTTACAAAGAAAGAAAATGTGAAAGACACGAAAGAAGAAAAAAAAAAGAATACAGACGCTTCAGCAAATAAAGAATCAATAAAATAAAATAGAAAGAAACAGATTTTGAATCAAAAGACATTACAACTCGATGTATCTATCTATTTCAACGAATCTCAAACTTTTACAGAACTTTGATGCACTTGACAACGGAAATTTCTGTCAGAGCACACTTGTGTCCATATTAAGTGAAAAACTACTGTATCTTGCTGTTTATATTGCACTGAGCCAGGTGTAATTTGAAAGACAAAATTTTTACAACAAAAATTTGACAGCACATCACTGACTGCTTTGACAGCACACCAGCGTGCCGAAGCACACTTCTTGGAAAAAAACTCTGATCTATTTAATTCCTTAAATTACACAGAAAAAAAAACGATAAATAGAAGGCTAAACATTGATGAAACGAGCTAAAACCAAAATATCGTTTTTAAAAAAAAGTTAACAATAGTAATAAAAGTACAGTAGAGCCCCCAATAAAGCGAAGGAAATAACGAAAATTAGTCGTATTTCTATATAGGGCAACTCTCCCCAATTCTCATTATCCTTTGTCAAAAGAAAAAAAAAAGGAACGAGAAACCATTATTTCTATGCATTCTTTGTCTCCCAACATGGCCACAACCCAGCGTCTACATCAGCAGCGCCATTGGCTACTTGTTGACATGGAAACGGGAGTGTTCATTATTTCAGTCAGGGAGTCATTACGAGCGCCCTCACGCGGCCACTTCACGCGACGATCGGAAGACAATGACCCCCTGATATAGCTCTGGCGAAGCATCGGGCAGATTGGAGGTATTATATGTGCCGTAGCTTCTACACTCACACACAGGTACACACACACGCGTACATCAGACAAAAAGCGCTCTCTCGAAGATAACCAATCGGGAAACACATTCCAAGTCACGTGAGCTGCCGAAACAAAGGCAGCGACAAATGCAGCACTAATAGAACGACAATGTCCGAGGGTAGGCATTGTTGTCTTTATTGTAGCAACATTCAGATGAGTGCCAGTCACACAAGAAACAAAGACACGTTTCTAATCCATACTTCTGTTTTCTTTTTGCACCCACGGGCACATACACCATACAACATACACCATACAACATACAGCATACAGCATACAGCATTTGTCGGAACGGCTGATTCCACATAGTGGAAGCTTTTTAAGTTGTGCCAAGAAAAGAGGGGGGGGGGGTTGCCACGGCTAACATCCCCACATCATTGTTGGCCAACTATACAGAGCCTACTTACCCTCTCTGTTGGTACCTCGAGAGACAGGCCTAGTCTGGTTAACCAGGCAGGGATTGTCACAGTTCCCATGGTAGTGGAGTCTGCTAAAGAAGTACTGCAGACATCCCTGTATTCTAGCTCCAGTCGGAAAGTTACAACAACAACAACAACAAAAAACCAAACATAAATATCCGCCGTAACCTCACTGCCAATCAGGCACCATGCTATACCTCGACGTCTTCACCGCATCGGCTACAAAGTACATTCTGGCGGCAGCTCCAAGAAGACAGGACAACAGCAACGCCTGTTTTCAATAACGCTTCACTATTTTTGTCCTTGTCTTCTCCTGGCATCTTTGTGCATGTAAACTTTACTGTGTTTAGCACTGTAACTCTACTACCATATATCTGATTGTAAACACACAATCATTCCCGATATCAATCATGAAAAATACGTCATTAATTCTGACAAATGTACTACGAGATCCTACGAGATTTAGATTCCTGTGCTGGAAATTCTATTTTTGAATTGATGATATATTACGCCATAATGCTAACATGTTGCATAATTGCGTAAGCTTTCTTGACAAGTGAAAAATGCTATTCTGTTTTGGTTTGTTTGTTTTTGTTTGTTTGTTTGATGAGTAAAAAGCGTAGTGTTGGTCTTCCTGATGTTCACAACTGTATGCATCACTTTGTGAAGATGTAGACGACAGACTGCCACTCTTTGGAAGCGTCCAAGCCAGTTACTAGATATGGTTGTAGACACTAGTGCTTTGTTCTACCCTCACATTTCAACAGATTTGTTTGAGAAGTTTCGTTTGAGAAGTTTCGTTTGAAAGTTTTATTTGGGAAGTTTTGTTTGAGATGTTTTGTTTGAGATATTTTGTTTGAGAAGTTTTGTTTGAGATGTTTTGTTTGAGATATTTTGTTTGAGAAGTTTTGTTTGAGATGTTTTGTTTGAGATGTTTTGTTTGAGATGTTTTGTTTGAGATGATTTGTTTGAGATGTTTTGTTTGAGATGTTTTGTTTGAGATGATTTGTTTGAGAATTTTATTTCAAAAAGAGAATGACTGTCATTTGAGCACATGTAGTAGTGAAGATGGGCAAAGAATATTGTGACTGGTATTCAGGGCAGAAATATGCGGGCATAAGTTGACGTTAATGACAGAATCAAGTGCGAATGACACAGATTTTGGGAGAGAGAGATACGAGCACGGCTAACAGCGCGTGCAGAAAGATAAGGTCACATCTGGAAGTGAGGGACGAAAGTGAACATTAGTGGCATTAAAGGAAAGGAGTTACGGGGTTAGTTGGTAGTAGGGCAGAGAGATATGGGCACAGCTAGAGTAGGGCCCAGAGACATGGGCACAGCTAGAGTAGGGCACAGAGACATGGGCATAGCTAGAGTAGGGCACAGAGACATGAGAACAGCTAGAGTAGGGCACAGAGACATGGGCACAGCTAGAGTAGGGCACAGAGACATGGGCATAGCTAGAGTAGGGCACAGAGACATGAGAACAGCTAGAGTAGGGCACAGAGACATGGGCACAGCTAGAGTAGGCACAGAGACATGGGCATAGCTAGAGTAGGGCACAGAGACATGAGAACAGCTAGAGTAGGGCACAGAGACATGGGCACAGCTAGAGTAGGGCACAGAGACATGGGCATAGCTAGAGTAGGGCACAGAGACATGGACACAGCTAGAGTAGGGCACAGAGACATGGGCACAGCTAGAGTAGGGCACAGAGACATGGACACAGCTAGAGTAGGGCACAGAGACATGGGCATAGCTAGAGTAGGGCACAGAGACATGGACACAGCTAGAGTAGGGCACAGAGACATGGGCATAGCTAGAGTAGGGCACAGAGACATGGGCACAGCTAGAGTAGGGCACAGAGACATGGACACAGCTAGAGTAGGGCACAGAGACATGGGCACAGCTAGAGTAGGGCACAGAGACATGGGCATAGCTAGAGTAGGGCACAGAGAAAAGCAATGAGACAGACAAACAGACGGACTGATGGACAGAGACAGATAGGCAGACAAACAGGCAAAAAGACAGACAGATATGTAAACAGACGGACAAGCCAGACAGATAGATAGACAAACAGATGGACAGACAGACAGACAGATAGATAGATAGATAGATAGATAGATAGATAGATAGATAGATAGATAGATAGATAGATAGATAGATAGATAGATAGATAGATAACCTTTTATCTATACTTTACAAAGATTGTTTATCTCACTTTAAAACAATTCTAAATGATATAATTGTATATAATTGTACTGTATAATTATCCCATATAATTGTCCTGTATAATTGTCAAATATGTAGCAGAGCTCCTGAAATTCATTGATGAAGACATTTGAGGTCGGCTGCTTGTGTATGAGATTAATTATTGACTCGGACCAATCCAGGGCGAGTGCCATGAAGATACTGATTAAAAAGTCTGTGGCAGTGGTTCTCAAACCTTTCTCAGATGGAAGGCCTCTAAAGTTAACGTTAGTTAATAAAACCGTTAATTTCTCAAGTCCCTCTGGCATTTCCCAGTAATCATGTGTTAAACATCTTCACATGTTTCTAACGCGATGTTGCTTGCTTTAAAGTTAATGTTAGTTATATGGACCCTATCCATGATAATTTAGGGACCACAGTTTGAGGCCCGTTGGTCTATGGCGCGAACTCGAACAATATCCTAGTTAGTAACAAATAATTGTCGTGTGTAGAGGAACAATATCCTAGTTACTAAAATATGGTCGCGTCTAGAAGAACAATATCCTAGTAACTAACAAAATATGGTCGTGTGTAGAGGAACAATGTCCTTTTAGATGACAAAATATGGTCGTGTGTAGAGGAACAATGTCCTTGTACATGACGAATTATGGTCGTGCATAGAGGAGCAATATCCTTGTTAATGACCAGGTATTATTGCTCGCACATAACCCAGAAAACAATTAAAAGCTATGTTTCTGAGGCTCGCCCTCCACACTGCACTTAGTCCCACCGGTGATGGAGCTAAAAAAAGAAGTCCAACATAGCAGCACGCTTTGGAAGAAATTGTTTCGCTTGCTTACTTTTGCGTTTGGAAAGTGAATTAAAGCACAGCAGAGTGGTATTACCAAAAATGAGATCATCATCATCATCATCATCATCATCACAACTAGATAAATGAGTTGAGAACTTAGTATTACGACATTAGAACAAATACCTGCTCAAGAACTAAAGGAAATGATCTTATAATTGAAGAGTTAAGACCAGGTAACCAGCCCTCTCTGTCTCACCCTTCCCCCCCCCCCCCCACTCCCCAGTGTACAAACTCTTTCTCTGTACTCTATCATACCTACATCCTGAAAAACATTTTTCTTTTCACATGGAAAATGTACTACTTGTGCCCTCCATTATCCTGTAAACACGTTAAAGTTTATATTTATATCCTCATTTATCCAGTAAACACGTTAAAGTTTATATTTACATCCTCAGTTATCCGGTACACAGGTTAAATTTTCTATTTATATCCTCCATTATACAGTACGTAGACTAAATGGCTTCTCTAGTTTTCTGAATGTTAACACTATTACAAGGAAAACCTCGTTTGCCTTAAATAAGTACCCTGGATTCTGTTCCCTGATACAGAAAAAAAAGCTAACTCCTGGCGCCCTATAGACTTTACAGTAGCAGTGACCTGTTTACAAAGCGGATGGGTAGGGGGAGTGCTTACCGCGATGGTGGAAACTGCCATATTGTTCTATAAACAAACAAGCCCTTGTACCTGATTGTGAAAACCACAACAAGAAAAAGAAAACAACAACAACAACAACAACAACAACAACACAATTCTGGTTGTATGTTCTGGTTTTGTTTGCTGCTGCCCCTGTAAATTACTTGAGATGCATGGAGAAATGATTGTCAAACGAGAAAGGGGGTAGGGGCTAGGGTGGGGGGTGGGGTGGTTTGGGGGGGGGGACTAAAAACTCCTAACACCGCTTTTGCGTTTGATGCATAACATGGTCCAAAGAGCTTCAGAGAGAACGCAGACACAAGGGCGGAAGAAAAGGAAACTCTTGCAGATCCGAAGAGTTGTACAGACGGAGTTGATTGGAAACATTAAGGATACGTCTTTTTTCAACGATAAAAGTCTTGCACACACATGGAGCTGATTGGAAACACTAAGGAAACGTCTTTTTCAAGGATGAAGCCTTGCCAAGACAGTGCTGATTGGAAACACTAAGAATACGTCTTTTTTTAAAGACAAAGTCTTGTCAAGACTGAGCTGATTGGAAACACTAAGAATACGTACTTTTCAAGGATAAAGACTTGCCAAGTATAAAGATCTAATGAAGCTCTTCCGCCGACAACTGCTTGCAAGGCACCTGATGATGATTACAGCACCTTCTCTTCATGGAAAGAACATGTCAACAATAAACGACTGGTGTAACGATGGAGACAACATTTCAGCAGGAAACGACTGGTATAACGATGGAGACAACATTTCAGCAGGAAACGACTGGTATAACGATGGAGACAACATGTCAACAAGAAACGACTGGTATGACAATGGAGACACTACGTCTTATCCGTAAAGTTACTAGTACATCTCGGACTGCGTGGTTTCCAGGATAAATGTTCGTCTCGCATGTTAGAGGTTGAGGGCTCAGATCCCACCAGAAGTGACAGGACTATATTCTCGTAAATCCTCCAGCA